>QJPP01004378.1:0-17554 GCA_003996215.1 Jaltomata sinuosa
GTAAAAGAAAGTAAAATTATGTTTTAAAACACCAGTTTTACGGTTAACGCTAGACTCGGCAGGGCCGGGGTGCTAGTTGAGTTTTCTTGCTACTTGATATGATTTTTAAGCCTCGGTCGGACCGAGCACCTGAGATGACTTTCTACTGTTTAGACCCGTTTATGCCCGGGCACCCTTGGAGGGGTTTTTTTGAGATATTTTCCTACTACTTTAGTCCTGGACAGGGTCTGGGCATGCATATTCGAGACTGGGTCTCTATCTTGAAACCGGACTTGCTTCCGAATGACATGTTGTGATACTGAGATTTAGTATGGGGTCGGGGACCTCCATAGACGTTGCCATCCGGGCCAGGGGCTTCGGGATGCGTGTGCCGGAGGAAGGGTATACGGTGGAGTAGAGGTATACGGGCAGTGTCCTTCCATGGAACCTACCTGCTGGGCCGGATCGGCACCGGAGGAGGTATATACAGAGATACCATTTCACTTGAGATCTTCATGCATCATATCATTCATTGTTTGAGGCTCCACCCTTGTTTGTTGTTTGTTGATTGTACTCTCCGGTAGTATGGGATGCCGGAGGGTTTGTTTTCACTTGTTTGTGTTCCTCGATTGTATGGGTGGCCGGGGGACTGTAGGTAGACTTTTGCTATTTACTTACAGAATTATTCCCTGTTATGGTTAAGTATGAAATTGGCTACTGCTAGACTGTTAGTTTCTGGATTTGAGATTGACATGATTAGTTGAGTTTGATTCATGTCTCTGAGAATGCCTATCATTACTCTTTCCCTCTTCTTATACTTGAGGTTACCGGTATACCGTCCATTTCGTAAACTTATTATGTATACACTGTTATTGCAAGGACCCCAGGTGCGTTACTTTTCACTTTCACCTGTGCCTATGGTGTGTATATTCTGCTTACTGGCCTCACATGTGGTTCTGTTGATTTCCCTCTGGGCTAGTTCCTGTGTACCTTTCGTTGATTTCTGTCTGTTACTACGCTTTTATCTTATATGTGCCCAGTCGGCCTATGATACCTACTGGGTACCTTATGCTTCGCATTTTGTGCTCACCCTACCCCCTGCATCTTTAGGTGCAGATCCTAGCGTGGGCCATCGCTGTTAGATCGCTGTGATTTGTTCTTGGAGATTTGTTGGGGACTACTTCAGACTGAGGGTGAGCTCTTGGCGATCGGAGCTTAGCTTTAGCTTATCTTTTGATTCATGTACTCTATTACCATTCAGAGACATCTGTATACATTGTTTTGGATCGTTTGCACTCCATATATGTAGTTTTGGCTCTATACTATGATACCAGGTCTTGGGGTTTTGTTTAGTTTCCGCATATGTTTATATATATATCCCTGTTATCTATTCTCTTTGTCTTGTTCCCTTATTTGTTAGATAGTAGCCCATTACTAACTAACCTGGGTAACGGGGATTGGTTCACCTACCGGGGGTTGTAGGTGCCATCATGACCGAGAAATCGGGTCGTGACAACTTGGTATCAGAGCTCTAGGTTAATCAGTGTCATCGGTATAGGAGCCAATGTCTAGTAGAGTCCTGCGGATCGGGGCGAAGACGTCCGTACTCAATCTTTGGGAGGATACAGTGACATTTTAGGAAATTTGACTCTTTCCTTGCTTTTATGTCGTGCGTAGAACCCTTGAAGTTTCTGGAAATCTCATTTTTTCTATTTCATTCTTCCGCAGATGGTTCGTACGATATTATCGGCATCACGCGGAGATAAGCCTCCCACTCCAGCTAAGGGTCGAGGATGCCCTCGAGCAGTGGCCCCTGCTAGAGCTTCTAGAGTTGAGATAGAGCCCGAGCAGCATATGGATTAGGGGGCAGCCCAGGTACCACCAGCTCTAGTGCCAGCTCCAGCGCCAGCTCCAGTACCAGCTCCAGTGCCCACTTCTGTGCCAGCTCTAGCAGCAGCTCAGTCTCCAGATATTCGGGGATTACTATTACGGCTTTTGGGTGTGATTGGAGAGCGAACTTCTGAGGTAGCGCAGACATTCGCTCAGGGGGTAGCCCTGGGTGAACAGAGCTCAGGAGCGCAGCTTGCTACTATTGCTCCCCGTGCGGAGGTCATTCTGGTTCCATCTGTTGCACAATCTCTTACTCCTCGCCCAGCTATGACAGAGTCAGAGCAGAAGGCGTTGGGTAGGTTTTTGAGGTTAGCACCTCCGAGGTTTGCTGGTACTTCTGGACAGGATCCACATGACTTTATTACTACCTGTGAGGAGATGTTACATCATTTGGGTTTGTTGGAGACTCACGGGGTTGGTTATACTACCTATCAGTTGGAGGGCCCAGCGAAGTTATGGTGGAGGGCCCAGGTTGCTTGTAGACCACCGTCGTCACCTCCTTTGACCTGGTCTGAGTTTTATGAGGCCTTTATGGCCAAGTTCCTACCTCAGAGTGATCGTGAGCATCGCAGGGAGCAGTTTACTCACCATATGCAGGGATCTACGACTGCTTCAAAGTATGAGACTCGTTTACATCAGCTAGAACCATTCTGAGCTATGATCATTCCTACCGAGGAAGATAGAATTCGCATATTTGTATGGGGTTTGAGGCCAGAGATCAGGAAGCCAGCTGAGATATTGGTCGCCAGTGGTCGGTCATTTCAGCCTATCGTAGACTATGACCGCACTGTGGAGGACTTACAGCGACATGATCAGGGGTCCAGAGATAAAAGGCCTCGGCATCAGGGTGTCTACAGTGGTTCTAGATATGGTGGTAGAGGTCCTGGCCAGTGGAGCCAGAGTTATCAGCCACAGCAACACCAGGGTCAGTCCAGCCCACCAGTTCAGGCTTCCCTTCAGACTTTCGGTAGTACCCAGTTCGAGCAGGGTCAGAGCAGCCATCAAGGCTATGGCGGCCAGTCTTTGAGGGGTACAGTTTCTGGGGCATCAGGCCATGGTGGTTATACGGGATCTGCTAGTTCATCTCGACAGAGTAGGCCGTCAGGGGCTTGTTTTACTTGTGGTGCGATTGGTCATTTTGCTAGATATTGCCCTCAGCAGGGTACAGGTCAGCTGGCCGAGCCTTTACGAGCAGTTCAGCCTCCGACTAGAGGGGTTGGTCTTCAGGGGAGAGGTGGTACTCCACGCGGCAGAGCATGTGGTAGGGATGGTGGTCGGGCAGGTGGAGGTCGTCGTCAGTTTTACGCGGTCCCTAGGAGACAAGAGATAGAGGCCTCAGATGCTGTGATTACAAGTATGATTTCTGTGTGCCATCAGTCTGCTATGGCTTTATTTGATCCTGGATCCACTTGTTCATATGTATCTGCCTACTTTGTGCCTTGTTTGGGGTTGGCTAGTGAGCCATTATCTGTTCTTGTTTCTGTTTTGACCCCAGTAGGAGATTCTTTAGTAGTGGATCGGATTGAGAGATCTTGTATGCTATCTATTGGTAATTCAGAGACTTGGGGTGATTTGATGATTCTTGATATGCTAGATTCTGATGTGATACTGGGCATGGACTGGTTATACCCTCACCGTGTGGTTTTGGATTGTTATGCCAAGACCATTACCATAGCTATGCCCGGTGTATCCCCGGTTGTATGGCAGGGTTCTGTTAGCCATGCACCATCTAGGATCATCTCTTGTCTTCGAACTAGGAAGTTGATTTCCCATGGGTGTTTAGCTTATCTAGCATATGTCCGAGATGTTAGTGCTGACCGTACTTTTCCTGAGTCTGTTCCTGTGGTTGGAGACTTCCTCGATGTGTTTCCTACCAACCTGCCAGGCCTTCCACCTGAGAGAGATATTGATTTCGCTATTGAGCTAGAGCCGGGCACCAGTCCCATTTTTATTTCTCCTTACCGTATGGATCCTGCTGAGTTGAGGGATCTTAAGGAGCAGCTCCAGGATCTGTTAGCTAAGGGGTTTATTAGACCTAGTGTGTCACGTTGGGGTGCTCCTGTTCTCTTCTTAAAGAAGAAGGATGGGTCGATGCGCATGTGTATTGATTATCGGCAGCTGAATAGGGTGACAGTGAAGAATAGGTATCCGATGCCGAGGATTGATGATTTGTTTGACAAGCTTCAGGGTTCAGTTGTGTTTTCGAAGATTGATTTGAGGTCTGGCTACAGTCAGTTAAGGATTAGGGTGGAGGACATCCCTAAGACAGCATTCAGGACATGTTATGGCCATTATGAGTTCCTGGTGAAGTCTTTTGGGTTGACTAATGCCCCCACAGCCTTTATGAACTTGATGCACAGGGTTCTTGGCCCGTATTTGGACTCATTTGTGATAGTTTTTATAGACGACATCTTGGTATACTCGCGTAGTAAAGATGAGCATGAGCAGCACTTGAGGGTTATACTCCAGACTTTGAGAGATCATCGGCTTTATGCCAAGTTCTCAAAGTGCGAGTTTTGGCTTGAGTCATTTGCATTCCTAGGGCACGTGGTGTCTAAGGATGGGATTAGCGTTGACCCGGGAAAGATTTCTGCGGTTTGTGATTGTCCTAGACTTACTACTGCTACTGAGGTCCGCAGCTTTATTGGGTTAGCAGGTTACTACCGACGGTTCGTTGAGGGATTTTCTTCCATAGCAGCACCCTTGACTATGCTGACTAGGAAGGATGTCCCATTTCAGTGGTCGGATCAGTATGAGGATAGCTTCCAGAGGCTTAAGGCCTTATTGACTTCAGCTCAAGTTTTGACTTTGCCGATTGAGGGTCAGAACTTCTTCGTGTATTGTGATGCTTCTGGGGTTGGTCTTGGTTGTGTGTGTATGCAGCAGGGTCGAGTAATAGCATATGCGTCGATGCAACTGAAGGTTCACGAGCACAACTACCCCACTCATGATTTAGAGTTGGCAGCGGTAGTTTTCGCGCTCAAGATCTGGAGGCATTACCTATATGGAGTTCACTGTGAGATCTTCACTGATCACCGCAGTCTTCAGTATATCACGAGTCAGCGAGAGTTGAACTCGAGACAGAGGAGATGGGTCGAGTTACTGAAGGACTATGACTTTACTATTCTGTATCATCCGGGCAAGGCAAATATGGTAGCGGATGCCTTGAGCCGGAAGGCAGTGAGTATGGGTAGCCTAACTTCTCTTTCAGTTTCAGAGCGACCGTTGGCCTTGGACATCCAGTCCTTGGCTAACCATTTGGTTAGGCTTGACTTGTCGGATCCTAGCAGAGTTCTCGCTAGTATTGAGGTTCGTTTTACTTTGATTGATCAGATTCAAAGCCGTCAGTTTGAGGATCAGCAGTTGTGTGACCTTCGTGATCGGGTTGTTCAGGGTGAGACCTGCCAGGCTACTCTAGATTCAGATAGGGTTCTGAGGTTTGATAATCGCCTTTGTGTTCCGAGGATTAGTGATTTGATTCAGTTGATACTTCATGTGGCACATTGTACTAGATACTCCATTCACCCTGGCACAACAAAGATGTATAGAGACTTGAGATAACTTTACTGGTGGAGTGGTATGAAGCGGGATATAGCAGAGTTCATATCTCGGTGCTTGAACTGCCAGCATGTTAAGTTCGAGCACATGAGACCTGATGGTTTGATGCAGCGACTTCCCATTCCTGAGTGGAAGTGGGAAGGGATTACTATGGACTTCGTTGTTGGTTTGCCTCGTACTTCTCATGGGTTTGATTCCATATGGGTGATCGTTGATAGGCTGACTAAGTCAGCACATTTCTTGCTGGTTCAGACTTCTTATGGTGCAGAGAGGTTAGTTAAGATCTACCTTCGTGAGATTGTTCGGTTGCATGGGGTCCCAGCTTCTATCATTTCAGACCGCGACACTCAGTTCACATTTTGTAGCGGCCCCAAGTCACTTAAGGCTTGTCAGGACCGGTATTTTGGTGCCGGGTCCATTTTTTTGGTCGTATTATAAGTTTTGAAGACAAGTAAGTCGGCAAAAGTTATTGTAAGTTTCTTTAATAAATTTTCTGAACTTTGGGTAAAATGTCTCTGGGCTTTTCTCCCAATACATAAAGAGTTAGAAGTCCCCTGAAATACCAAATCGAAGGTATACGAGTCTAGTTTCCAACACACAAAACCTCACATCCAACTGATCTCGGAGTAAAAAGTTATGACTGTTTTACCGCGGACTGTCTAGTAGAAACCGGGTTGCGAACCGGGTCACGAACCGGGTCGGGTCAAAATCGATTTAAAGCCTCAACTTCAAGTTTTAAAATGCCATTTCAGTTTTGAAACAGTGAGAAAACATAAGGGAGGATTCCAAGAGAGTTCTTGATTATAAAAATCGTGCGATGGTGAATTGCGAGCCTAAGTCTGAGAATTTATTAACATCGCGTGTATTTGAAAATATTTTATTTGAAAGTTCAATTTGGTAAAAATTTATATTATTATTACCTTTTTAAAATATTTTAAAGGTTTATGAAAAATATTTTTGTTACGCTATAAATGTGTATGTACTTATTTTATAAGGCTTATATACATGGTATTATTTTAACGGAGATAGTAAATTTAGTTATGTTAAAAATTATTATTATAATATAGTAGGTTTTATTTGAAATGATATTCTATTAATTATGATATTTAAAAAGTTATATATATATTACCACGAACCTATGCAATACCCGAGTATATATATAACGAGATAAATAATTGAGGTGTTACACCTCCACTTCCACGTGGAAGTGGAGGGAGTGCACAACGTGGATTAATTACCACAGTTGGCAAGTTAATGTAAGCATTAAACAGTTGGTCCTCCAATTATTTAAGGGGAGCACTTTCATTTTCCTTTAGGAATTAAAAAGGTTAGTTGAACAAGAAATGTTATTGGTGAGAGCATTAACCTACCACTACAATAACCTCTCCAGCACTTTGCTTAGCCACACTACCAAGTACTAGTTCGAATATCTCTTGCATATGTTCCATCTATGTATGATTTTGTACGCTGGGAAGAGATTTGGTGGGGGAGGGGAAATGCTTTTAACACTTCTTTTGATCATCGAAAGAAAATCAATTATCTACGTCAAGTTATTCATGCCCGAGTTCGAGTTTGATTTCGTGTTGGGGATTTTTCAGAGAGGTTCAAGCTTGTCATCGGACGACAGGTAGGTTACGGTTTATTTTCCCTAGATTCCACATATATAGGATAAAATTGTATTAATGGGCATCCTTGGGTTGGTTTATTAGGTTGGTACCACAGACCTCGACCGCTTTATTCATCTCCTCCTAATTTTGTTCCTCCGTTGCTTGTAGTATTTGCCGATATATTTTATTTACCATTGTGGTCCTGTGAGGCCTTATTGACTCTGGAACATAGAAGGTGGGATTTTGGGAATGTCCGCAAGTCCCGGGCATAGAATTATCCTTCTAGGCTGGTTATGCTTGCTGAGTAGTTGTGGGCCTGTGCAGGGTCGATAGGTTTATTGTGAGCTGCTGGGCAGCTATTATGTGAGATCATACCATTTCCATGCATATAAAGAGGTTTTATCCATGTTTTACTATGGTTTTGGCTTCGGGCCTACTGGCACTATTTTCTAACCTTGCATGGCCCCGGAGGCCTGTTTTTAATGAAAATGATTTGGAAATGGTTTGATTTAACTTGTGAATATTCCTGGGTAAAAGCAAGTAAAATTATGTTTTAAAACACCAGTTTTACGGTTAACGTTAGACTCGACAGGGCTGGGGTGCTAGTTGAGTTTTCTTGCTACTTGAGATGATTTTTTAGCCTCGGTCGGACCGAGCACCTGGGATGACTTTCTACTGTTTAGACCCGGTTATGCCCGGGCACCCTTGGAGGGGTTTTTTTGAGATATTTTCCTACTACTTTAGTCCTGGACAGGGTCTGGGCATGCATATTCGAGACTAGGTCTCTATCTTGAAATCGGACTTTCTTCCAGATGACATGTTGTGATACTGAGATTTAGTATGGGGTCGGGGACCTCAATAGACCTTGTCATCCGGGCCTGGGGCTTTGGGCTGCTGTGTCGAAGGAAGGGTATATGGTGGAGTAGAGGTATACGGGCAGTGTCCTTCCATGGAACCTACCTGCTGGGCCGGATCGGCACCGGAGGAGGTACATACAGAGACATCAATTCACTTGAGATCTTCATGCATCATATCATTCATTGTTTGAGGCTCCACCCTTGTTTGTTGTTTGTTGATTGTACGCTCCGGTAGTATGGGATGCCGGAGGGTTTGTTTTCACTTATTTGTGTTCCTCGGTTGTATGGGCGGCCGGGGGACTGTAGGTAGACTTTTGCTATTTACTTAAAGAATTATTCCCTGTTATGGTTAAGTATGAAATTGGCTACTTCTAGACTGTTAGTTTCTGGATCTGAGATTGACATGATTAGTTGAGTTTGATTCATGTCTCTGAGCATGCCTATCATTACTCTTTCCCTCTTCTTATACTTGAGGTTACCGGTATACCGTCCATTTCGTAAACTTATTATGTATACACTGTTATTGCAACGACCCCAGGTGCGTTACTTCTCACTTTCACCTGTGCCTATGGTGTGTATATTCTGCTTACTGGCCTCACATGTGGTTCTGCTGATTTCCCTCTAGGCTAGTTCCTGTGTACCTTTCATTGATTTTTGTGACTGATTGCTTCTATTCTGTCTGTTACTACACTTTTATCTTATATCTGCCCAGTCGGCCTATGATACCTACTGGGTACCTTATGCTTCACATTTTGTGCTCACCCTACCCCCCCTGCATCTTTGGGTGCAGATCCTAGCGTGGGCCATCACCGTTAGATCACTGTGATTTGTGCTTGGAGATCTGTAGGGGACTACTTCAGACTGAGGGTGAGCTCTTGGCGATCGGAGCTTAGCTTTAGTTTATCTTTTGCTTCATGTACTCTATTACCATTCAGAGACATTTGTATATATTGTTTTGGATCGTTTGCACTCCATGTATATAGTTTTGGCTCTATACTATGATACCAGGTCTTGGGGTTTGGTTTAGTTTCCGCATATGTTTATATATATATCCCTGTTATCTATTCTCTTCGTCTTGTTCCCTTATTTGTTAGATAGTAGCCCATTACTAACTGTCCTGGGTTATGGGGATTGGTTCACCTACCGGGGGTTGTAGGTGCCATCATGACCGAGAAATCGGGTTGTGACACTTGGGTGGGTTATTATAGGTTTGTACCCTAGACCTTGTCGGTTTTTTCTGTCCGTTTATTTCATACGCTAATTGTAGTATTCGTTTAGTATTGTATATTACATTTGTGGTCCTATGTGGCCTTGTATTGACTCTGGAAAATAGACGATGGGTTATTTGGGAATGTCCATGAGTCCCGGACATAGAGATATCCTTTTAGGCTGGTTATGTTTGTTTAGTAGTTATGGTGCCTGTGCAAGGCCGGTAGGAATGTTTGTGAGTTATTTGGCTAATTTATATTTGTGTGCGAGGATATCATCCATGGAAAAGGTTTTCCCGGGATGTTTTACTGAGGTTTTGGCTGCGAGCCACTATAGATGGTTTTTCCTAAACTTCCATGGCCCCGGGGGGGGGGGGGCATTTTGGTATACTTGATGATAAAAATGGTATTTTAGATGATTTCACACCTGATTTCCTACTGATACTAGGCTCTGCTGGGCAGAGCACTTGACCTGATTTCCTACTGATACTAGGCTCTGCTGGGCAGAGTACTAGACCTGATTTCCAACTGATACTAAGCTCTGCTAGGCAGAGCACTAGGCATGATTTCTTACTGATTTAGATCTGTGTACACTTTGGGCACCTTATAAGAGGATTATTGAGACTTTTATCACTAATTTAGACTCGAGTATACGTTGGGCACCCTTTGAGATGGTCTTTTGAGATTGCTAGTACTGTTTTAGACCCGGTTCAGCTCTGGGCATCTACTTTGAGGTTTTGATTCTCTGAGATTTTGTGTTCATTACTGTATATGGTCAGGGACCTTCACGGGCCCTCTTTTTGAGGACCTGGCTACAGGCGGAGCATGCCGGAAGAGGGGTATATGATGTAGGATGAGATATAGCGGGCACATCCCACCATGGGTCCTCATATCGAAGTGCCATGGGGAGCTGCATACATAGTCACTATTATTGGTTCCATCATTATCATCATCATTCATATTTCACTCAGATTCTACTGTTGTTTGCTGTGTGTTTAGTGTATGCTCCGATTATATGGGTGACTGGAGGGTTTGTTTTCACTTGATTATGTTCCTTGTTGTATGGGCGGTCTTTGGGACTTTAGGTAGTTTAGATTACTCTTGTTGCTTTATAGAGCTGGTTATGACCCTTGTTTCTTTGTGCTTTAGCGGTTATTAGCCTGTTGAGGCTCTGGTTGTGGGATTTTTATTATTGAGAAGGCTAGGGAGTCCTATCTTATTGAGTTACATTTGTGTGTCCTTCAGAGCAGATTGTGAGTTATGGTTCTATTCCTATCAGGATTTGAGTAGTATTTCTCAGTTATTGTGGGTTAGTTATTCCATCCTAGGGTTGTACTTGTGAGGTGGATTCCTGTTTATTCTATCTTAAAGTTGGATTGGTGTTATGACTTCCTTATGCTTGTTGATTCCATCTTGAGTATGTTAAACTGTCTTCCTTCATTTCTTTTTACTTGAGGTTACTGGTATACTGATATGTTCCTGACTCTCTCTCCTTTTATATACTATTGTTTCAAGGATTCCAGGTGTGTTCTTCTTCCTTACACCTGTGTTTCAGTTTTATGTATATGCTTGATCTAGCATGTATACTTAAAACTCTTGGTTGATTGCTCATTGTGCTAGTTCCTTGTTCTTCTTTCTTGCTTCCGTGACTCTTTTCTTGTGTTCTATTTATTATTGTTTTTATATCTTATATGCACTCAGTCGACCGATAATGCCTACTGAGTACCCGTTGTCTTGGTGCTCATACTACACTTCTGCATATTTTTGGTGCAGACATTAGTGTGAGCTTTACTCTATTAGAAACTTTTATACTGTCGATACCATGTCTTGGGGTTGGTGTAGTATCATTCGTGTATATATTTTGGGTTGTTGCTTTTGTGTTGTCTTGTCTTTATATTCGGCTTCCACTTAATTCGATTCATTATGCGTATTGGTTAGGTAGTAGCCCATTACTAACTGTTCCAGGCTATGAGGATTGATTCACCTACTGGAGGGTTGTACGTGCCATCATGACCTGAGAAATCAGGTCGTGACAGCTTGGTATCAGAGCTCTAGGTTCACCGGTGTCATGGTACAGAAGCAAGTGTCTAAGTAGAGTCTCGCGGATCGATACAATGATGTCCGTATCCTATCTGCGGGAAGCTACAATGAATTGTTAGGAAATGTTTCATCTTCTTGGCTCCTTATAGTGTGTTCCTGGCTCTATTAACTTCTAAAATTTAGCTGTTTCATTACTTCTCAGATGCCTAAGATGAGTTCAAAAATGGTTGGTGCCGATGCTTCTGTACCTGTTGCTTTAGAGCTTCCCTCAGTGCCAGGACTTCAGAGTGAGAATTTACCATATCAGATAAGGGATGTGGGGCCAGCCCACCCTCCAATTGGATTCATAGTGATGTGCCGCTAATTTACGTCACTTTTGACTCCTTTTAACTAAGAACAATCGTACGTTTTCAAGCAACCGTTGTCGTTTTTGATGTTTTTATGTTGGATTTGTAGGAAATGGAGACAAACATGGAAACGGAAGGAAATACGAGAAAAAGAGGATTCTGCCTAAGAGTGACGGCCTGAGTGACGGTCCGTCACACATGTGACGGTCCGTCACCATGACCGTCGCATAGAGGCAGTGCCACTGCCTAAGCTTGACGGTCCAGGCGACGGTCCATCAAGGCAGTGACGGCCCGTCAGCCTGACCATCGCACCAAAACAGTAGCGTCAAGCGGCTGCCCGCGTTTTGGGGATTCCTAGCCCGTTTTGGATTTGGTTTCTTTGACTCCTATAAATACCCTATGATAGGTTTATTTTACATGTTGTTCACCCAATAGTTTTAGCATAGTTTTTAGTCGTTTTTGAGAGCAACAACACGTTTTCGTATTCTTGAATTCGTGTTCTTGATTCGTTCTTGAGTTCTTGGTTTTTCTTGTTCTTGGATTAGTGAAGGGTATTTTCATCATATTGTAAGAATCTTCTTTCCTTTATTATGAATTTCTTCTTTTCTTCTTCGAGCATGAGTAACTAAAACTCTCGCAACTAGGGTTGTGGGAGTCATGGCTAAAGTAGCGAAATAGATTCCGGGTAGCGACGGGTTCAATTTACATGTAGTCACGTTGTTAATCATACTTTATGTCACGTTTTCTAGTGGTTGCAAACATTAGAACATGCCTAGGTTTAATTTGCTTGAGTAAAGAGATTAAAACCGGGAAACTTGATTAACAACAAGGATTCGAGACTACCAACTCTCATCTTAATGATTAATGCCGTAACTGGATTAATCCACTTGATGTTTAGGATTGAAAGCTAAAAAGCACATCTTTTCGAGGTCGAGAGAATAGAAAAGGAAATTTGTTTATTTGGTCGAGAGACGTTTAGACGATACCATTGACGCAATCACATCGTGACACGCATATAGAAAGAACCCTGTAACGCCTAGAATCGATTGTTACAACGCCATGGTGAACACGTCCCTAGTTCGCATTCTCTCATATTGATTAAAACTCACACGTTTATTACTTATTTTGTTTACGATTTGTTCACACAAAACCCCCCTTTTTTACCGGAAACTATTGACCATCAGTCACGTACTTCACTAAAGGCTTAATCTTCACCATATTCTCTGTGGGATTCGATCCCAACCTTGTTGGGTTCTTTACTTGACTACGACCGCTTACGCTTCGTTAATTCGAGGTGTAGTTTGGGCGTTATCAAAAAGTGGCGCCGTTGCCGGGAATACGGTTGTTTGTTAAGTCCGGTGTGTTTATTTGACTCTTAGTCATACTTTCCTGCTTTTACTTTTATTTGTTGTTTTTGTTTATTATAGGGTATATAGTTGTGCATACGGTTGTTTATTAAGTCTGGGGTATCTTGATGAAGTCTGAGTAATCAAGACACCCGCGTCGTGTCGCGACGTTAAATCAGGCGCTGTATGGGAGGCAACCCATAAATTGTTGTTGTACTATAGTCTAATTAATTCGTGGGGAAACCTGTGAGTCACCACCGAGGGTTTTTGTTGCCGAATTCTTTTCCCTCCGGTGTGCTATCTAGTAGAACCGGCATGTTTAGATTGTTATTTTAAATTTTTTTTAGTGTCTATAGCAAGCATGGAGTTTTCTTGACTAAAACGAGGCCCCCTTAAAAATTTTTTGGTTTTGTACTTATGTTGAAACGATTGACTGTCTGGATTCTTGAATGTCATTGTGTGATTATGATTAGAATGAGTTTGCTTAAGCCGAGTGGTTGTTTGATAGTTGGTAGCGATATAGTTTCTTGGTGCCAAGTGTGTGTGAGATTATTTTTATAAATTCTTACTCTGTGCATGCATCTAGAACTTGCCCGGTCTATTTTGTTAAGTTCGAAGTTTGGTTGCTTAGGAAAGGATCACAGGCCCTTTTTGTGTGCAGTCCACTTAACATAAAAGACCGTCCAAATATAAATAATTCCTTGATCCCTGTTTGAGCCAAATTAACCTTATTCTTTCAATAACCTGTCACCATTCCTGTTTAACTTTGAATCCCTATTTTGGCCCTGGTCCTTCCTTGGACATCGTGCACCTCAACTCAGGCAATAAGCCTAAGTTGAGGGTGGCTACTATAGAGGTAAACCCTGTTTTGGCCCTGGTCCTCCCTAGGACATCGTGCACCTCACTTCAGGCAATCAGCCTAAGTTGAGGGTGGCTACTATAGAGGTGAATGATAAGAAAAAGAGGATGGAGAAGATTGGTTGTGAATAGAGTGAAAATTCGGGTGTGTGCCTAAGAAAAAAAAAGAAAAAAAAGAGATGAAAAAGATCGAAAAAGAAATAAAAAGAATTGTCAAAATAAAGAGGCCGCATCTGTAGCTAGAAACAAGGAAATAAAAAAGGTGAACAAGGATGGACAAAGTAAAGTTATGTGGTAATATGATGTCAATGGTTCCAAGGAGGGCTTAGTCACTAACTCCTAAATGTATCCTACCTGCACCTGAAGCCTCATTACAAGCCAAAACAAGTCATGTAGTGATCCTGAACGGCTTTCTGAAGAACTGAAATAGAATAGTAAGGGCAAGCCTATGGTATCGCATGTGCATTGTTTGAAATCGTTTGTGAGTGTGAGCGCTTACCTAGTCCCAAATATTGTGTGTGGGATTTCTTTGTGGTGAGGGCACCAAGATGTCTGTATTGTCTATTGATTGTTAGGATAGCTGCGCGTCTGTATTGTCTATTGATTGTTAGGATAGCTGCGCGTGTGTATGTAGAATGTTCTATCATATCGGAATGACATGTTTGGATCCTTGCAAGTTAGTGTTTCATACATTCGTGTGCTACGAGGGAGCTTGATTTAATTGAATAAGTTTTGAATGACCATGAGTTGCTAGAGACATGAGTTTGTGTTCTTAGTTGAGTCGTATTATTGTTTTATGTTATGTTGCTTGAGGACAAGCGAACGTTTTAAGTTGAGGGTGTTGATGTGCCGCTAATTTACGTCACTTTCGACTCCTTTTAACTAAGAACAATCGTACGTTTTCAAGCAACCATTGTCGTTTTTGATGTTTTTATGTTGGATTTGTAGGAAATGGAGACAACATGGAAACGGAAGGAAATACGAGAAAAAGAGGATTCTGCCTAAGAGTGACGGCCTGAGTGATGGTCCATCACACATGTGACGGTCCGTCACCACGACCGTCGCATAGAGAAAGTGCCACTGCCTAAGCTTGACGGTCCAGGCGACGGTCCGTCAAGGCAGTGACGGCCCGTCAGCCTGACCGTCACACCAAAACAGTAGCGTCAAGCGGCTGCCCGCGTTTTGGGGATTCCTAGCACGTTTTGGATTTGGTTTCTTTGACTCCTATAAATACCCTATGATAGGTTTATTTTACATGTTGTTCACCCAATAGTTTTAGCATAGTTTTTAGTCGTTTTTGAGAGCAACAACACGTTTTCGTATTCTTGAATTCGTGTTCTTGATTCGTTCTTGAGTTCTTGGTTTTTCTTGTTCTTGGATTAGTGAAGGGTATTTTCATCATATTGTAAGAATCTTCTTTCCTTTATTATGAATTTCTTCTTTTCTTCTTCGAGCATGAGTAACTAAAACTCTCGCAACTAGGGTTGTGGGAGTCATGGCTAAAGTAGCGAAATAGATTCCGGGTAGCGACGGGTTCAATTTACATGTAGTCACGTTGTTAATCATACTTTATGTCACGTTTTCTAGTGGTTGCAAACATTAGAACATGCCTAGGTTTAATTTGCTTGAGTAAAGAGATTAAAATCGGGAAACTTGATTAACGACAAGGATTCGAGACTACCAACTCTCGTCTTAATGATTAATGTCGTAACTGGATTAATCTACTTGATGTTAGGATTGAAATCTAAAAAGCACATCTTTTCGAGGTCGAGAGAATAGAAAAGGAAATTTGTTTATTTGGTCGAGAGACGTTTAGACTATACCATTGACGCAATCACATCGTGACCCGCATATAGAAAGAACCCTGTAACGCCTAGAATCGATTGTTACAACGCCATGGTGAACACATCCCTAGTTCGCCTTCTATCATATTGATTAAAACTCACACGTTTATTACTTGTTTTGTTTACGATTTGTTCACACAAACCCCCCCTTTTTTTACCGGAAACTATTGACCATCAGTCACGTACTTCACTAAAGGCTTAATCTTCACCATATTCTCTGTGGGATTCGACCCCAACCTTGTTGGTTTCTTTACTTGACTACGACCGCTTACGCCTCATTAATTTGAGGTGTAGTTTGGGCGTTATCACATAGCCACCTTCATTCTTCAGGATACCGTGACTAGGACTGAGTCCTCCAAAGGGTATTTAGGTACCCGATTTTTCGAGCGGTACTTCAGCTAGGGCTGAGCTTCTAGTTCTTTAGCAGGGTTGTTTGTTAGTGTTGTACTACGAGGCGAGATTTCATGAGATTGTTAGGTGTACAACTAGGACTGTGCCTTCAGAGTTTCATAGAGTTTAGAGCTTTGTTTGGCGTTTGATTTCACCGCTCCATTTGGTGACCGAGTAATTAGTTGCGGTTTGGACTACCTTCTTTCAAGTAGTGGATCATACTTGGGCTATTGAGGGTTTATGCCATGAGGATTATGGAGGTAGTGATAAGAAACGTTGTCGCCAGGATAGTTTCCGAGATTCTCAGACTTGAGGTAGGGGATTCTCCACCAGAGATAGGTTTCATTGCTCCTTATCTACCCGGCCAGTTTCAATTACTCCACAGGTTCCACAGAGTGGTTGTGTAGGGCATGTTTAGCAGAGTAGGCAGGGTACAGATCATATTCTCTGAGATTTGCTTTCAGAGTATGCATGTCATGGTGGCCGGTCAGGTACAGTAGGATCATCCCTTCAGACTTTACTTGGTAAGGTTTGTTATAAGTGCATGAAGCGTGGGAACTTTGTTATGGATTGTCCCGTGATTCTTCCTTCTAGTCAGCAGGTGTTATCTTCCTGGACTTTAGTTCCACCGGCCAGAGGTGGAGTACAGGGTAGTAGGGGTGGTCTCCAGGCAGCGAGAGGTAGTGTGCAGGGTTGCGAGAGTGGTCCCTGGATGGTTAGAGGTGGCTTTCAGCCGGGTGGTTTAGGCATCCATCTAGAGTCTTCAAGCACCATGCGTCAGAGTATAGGTTCTTTGGGCTGCTACAGCTGTGGGGTGATGGGACATTATGCTAGAGACCGTCCCTGTTGAGGGATGAAAGAGCCTTCAGCTTTGACTACTTCGGCCAGTGTTAGACACCATCAGGTTGATGCCCCTCTTGGTAGACCTGACGTAAAGGTCCCTGATATCGTTTCTCCAGGTCAGGCTCTTGTTACCTTTGACTTATGATGGTCTAGCTCACATTGCGATTTGATCCTTTCTGTCATATAATTGCTTATATGCCTACCTTCTACTTGTTTAGTTGTTTGATTTTTGGATTGTAGCTTTTATGCGTTGTTTTCGTGGTAGTTTATTCCTTAGTAGTGGATGGGGGTGAGTTATCCATATAATTGTTTACCCAAAGTTGTAGCTCGTGGGTAGTTCTTGTTAGTCTATTTCTGGTTGGGTTTGTTTCCTGTTTCTCTGTGGCTCTAGACTTGTGCTGAGCCTTCCCTTTTTAGCGGTCCTAAATGGTTGATTGCCTAGGCTGTTATCTAGTATGGCTAGAGGGTCTTGTTTTTGTTTGGTGTTACCAGTAGTTGTACTAAAGTTTGAGCTTCTATCTTGAGATATGAGGTGTTGGTTATGCTAGTGAGCATGGTTTGGTTTTGTTTTTTGGATGATTAGAGTCGACCCTCTTTGTTTGGTTGGTTTAGGAGGTTGGCAGGTATGTGGGTTGTTCCTATAGTCTCCCTCAGTTTCTTGTCCTGTTGGGTTGTCTTATCATTTTCCCCTGGTCCAGTCTGAATGAATTTTGATTGTAGTTCTCTGGATAAGCTTTTGATTTCGGTATTGTGATTGAGTTTGGATTTAGGATTTTCGACTGAGTGT
>QJPP01004379.1:0-22982 GCA_003996215.1 Jaltomata sinuosa
CCATACTAAATTCTCAGTATCAGAACATGTATCAAGATAAGACCCAGTCCGGTATCAGGATAGAGACCCAGTCTCGAGTATGCATGCCCAGACCCTGTCCAGGACTAAAGTAGAAGGAAAATATCTCAAAAACCCCTCCAAGGGTGCCCGGTAATAACCGGGTCTAAACAGTAAAAAGTCATCTCAGGTGCTCGGTCCGACCGAGGCTAAAAATCATCTCAAGTAACAAGAAAACTCAACTAGCACCCCGCCCCTGCCGAGTCTAGCGATAATCATAAAACTGATGATTTTAAACATAATTTTACTTTCTTGCCCAAAAATCTCCACAAGTGAAATCAACCATTTCCAAATCATTTCCATCAAAAACGGGCCCCCCGGGCCATGCAAGGTTTAGAAAACAGTGCCAGTAGGCCCGAAGCCAAAACCACAGTAAAAACATGGATAAAACCTCTTTATATGCATGGAAATGGTATGATCACAACACAACAGCTGCCCGCAGCTCACAATCAACCTATCGACCCTGCACAGGCCCACAGCTACTCAGCAAGCATAACCAGCTAGAAGGATAATTCTATGCCCGGGACTCGCGGACATTCCCAAAATCCCACCTTCTATGTTCCAGAGTCAACAAGGCCTCACAGGACCACAAGGGTAAATAAAATATATCGGCAATACTACAAGCAACGGAGGAATAAAAATAGACGGACATGAATAAAGCAGTCGAAGTCTGTGGTACCAACCTAATAACCAACCCAAGGATGCCCATTAATACAATTTTATTTTATATATACAGAGTCTAGGGAAGATAAACCGTAACCTACCTGTCGTCCGACGACAAGCTGCTAGAACAACGATGTCCAAGCTCGAACCACTCCAAGAAAATCCAAAACTAAATCAGAATCGGAATCGGATTTGGGATGGAACAACTTGACGTAGATAATTGATTTTCTTTCGGGGATCAAAATAAATCCCCAAAATATATTCTTCACTTGAACTTCTTGAACAAATGTCCACTTAAGTATGTGAGGCGTGCTACAGCTACAGTTGGTGTCCCTCTGAAAATGGTGAGGAAATCCACCATATATAATTAATTAGAGGAGCGTTGGTGTTGTGCTTAGTGGCAGCACTAAGTGCCTAACCCACTTGTTGTCCACTCCCACCACTTCCACGTGGAAGTGGTGGTGTCCCCAAAATAATTTTCATCCCGTTAAACAAATATTCGGGTATTGCATAAATTCATGATAAAATAAATATAATATTTTAAATATACCATAATTGATAGAAAATCATTTCCAATAAAACCTACTATATTATAATAATAAATTTTAACATAACTAAATTTACTATCTCCGTTAAAATATTACGGAGTATAAAAACCTTATAAAATAAATACGTATACACTTATATCGTATCAAATATGTTTTTCATAAACCTTTAAAATATTTTGGAAAGGAAATAATAATATAATTTTTACCAATTTCAACTTTTAAATAAATATCTCAAATACACGCACGATGCTAATAAAGTTCTTAAGTTTAGGCTCGTAATTCGCCTACGCACGATTTCGATATTCAAAAATTCTCTCGGGATCCTCCCTTATATTTTATCACTGTTTCGGAACTGAAATGGCATTTTAAAACGTGAAGTCGAGGCTTAAATCGAGTTTAACCCGACCCGGTTCGCGACCCGGTTCGCAACCCGTTTTCTGCCAGACAGTCCGCGGTAAAACAGTCATAACTCTTTACTCCGTAATCAGTTGGACGTGAGGTTTTGTGCGTTGGAAACTAGACTCGTAGACCTTCGATTTGGTCTTTCGGGGGACTTCTAACTCTTTATATATTGGGAGAAAAGCCCTGAGACATTTGACTCAAAGTTCAGAAAGTTTGTTAAAGGTCTTACGATATCTTTTGTCGATTTGCTTGACTTCAAAACTTAAACGTGGAAATGACCGGAAGGGTCATTACATCACGGTTGGGATTCACTTATTGATGAGGTATCTAAATTTTGTGTTAAATATGACATATTGGAACCTAAATTTGATGAGTTTTATGTTATCATTGGAAGATCACGTCGTAGATTTGCAGAATAAACTGTATTACATCACTATCGTGTTAAAGTATTTTGTAGAATTATTGATTGACAACTTCAAGAACTCAATAATCGCTTTGATGAGGTGACAACTGATTTGCTTCTTGGAATTGCTTGCTTGAATCCAATTGATTATTTTTCAAGCTTTGAAATTGAGAAGATATTGAGATTGACAGAGTTATATCCTGATGATTTTGATAAACATTCTGTGGTTGACCTTCGTTTTTAGCTTGAGAATTACATTGTTGATGTCCGGGATCGTGATAAAAGATTTTCCAATCTTAAGGGTTTAGTGATCTCTCCGGGAAGCTAGTAAAGACAAAGAAGCATGGAACTTATCCTCTTGTGTTTCGACTGGTGAAATTTGCTTTACTTTTGCCAGTTGCTACTGCTACAGTTGAAAGAGCTTTCTTTGCGATGAAATTGATTAAATCTGAGTTACGAAATCGAATGGATGATAAGCTTTTGAGTGGCTATTTGGTGCCTTATATAGAAAAAGAAGTATTTAGTCATGTTTCTAATGAGGCTATTATGAATACCTTTCAAAACATGAAATCTCGTCGAGGAGAATTTGTAGTAACGTACTTGGATTGAGTTTTATTTATATGATTTGAGTTATTTTTTTTATAATATGATATTATTATAGTGATTTATTCATTTGCTCAGGCCTTTGACAAGGATGGCTGTTTAATAAGAAACCTAAATTTTCTTTGTTTTTTTCTTACTCTTTGCTCATAGTGTAGTATTCTTAAAAAAAAACATAAAGTCTTTAACTTTACATAATAATATTGTTGCTAATATTTATATTGGTCAGTATTAATCCATTTATTTGTAATACAATTCGCTGAATAATATTGTATACAATTTTATATACTAATACAAAGACGTAAATAGTTTAATTTAAAATCCTAAAATATTATTTAATATAAAGAGTAGACAGTTATTTTCATTTAAAACAATATTTTTTTTAATCTAAAATTTATGTTGTTTAAGCGAAAAAGAATTATAAAGTTCATTACTAATGAGACCTCAAATTTTTGGGGACCTAAAACAAAGGTTTCATTTACTTCCCGTTGTTCTTTAAATGGTGACACTGCTTATGAAAAATTCTGCGTACGCCATTGGGTAGAGTGTACGCAGACCTTACCTCTACCTCAAAGGTAGAGAGACTGTTTCCGATAGACCCTCGACTCAAAGAAATAGCAGTCCAGAGAAGTAACATAAGCACAAATAGTATTAGATAGAAACAAAACATATATTAACATGACGGTAACTACAACAAAATAAAATTAAACTGTTAAGCTAAGATTGTCAACCATCTATAAATATAGCCATCCGTTGTTCATAATCAACATACTACGTTGAAGTCCGAGAGATGAACCACAAGCAACTAATTGTTCCTACCAGCTAGATATCTTCACAGTACAAAGCAAGTGAAGTATAAGAACTTTTGTCAAGTGAACTCGGAGACTGGTGTAACAACTCAGCCCCTCGTTTTGAGCATTAGTATTACAGGGACGAGCAGACAACCTTCCGGTCAACTAGAGCTTAGAGGATACTAGCTCCACGGCAGAACAGACGGTCTTTCTTGCTATGGTATATCTGAAATAGTTGGTGGCAGTATCGAATAGCTAATCTCTTGCACTTTTCGTGATCTTTTAGACTTACCTCCGACATTGTTCTTCTGAGCTTGTTTTCGGGATCCCCATTAATCAGATACTTCCCTAAATCTGTAATACTGAAGGAAAAAAACATGCAAAAACAGATTACAAAGTGAATGATCGAATGAACATACTAGAAAAAACACAGTTATCATTGTAGCTAATTTTAGTATTTCCCGTCTTTGCATCAATTTTGATTCGTAAGTATTGTTGTTACTGACAAAGTTAAAGGCACATTGTTGTACTAACATGTGAAAAATGAACAACGTTTTACCATTTCGTTACAAAATCTACTCTAAAGTCATGGAAAGAAACATAGCAGCCATGATTCTGTATATCGGTAAAATATTGGAAACTTAATATTTTCAGGTATTAACTCCACCTGTGAGAGCTCACTCACATTGCGGTCCCAAGTCCGCATAAATGAGGAGAGTTGTCGAGGGTCAATCACAAATAGCCTCTCTACCCCATAAATGTAGGGGTAAAGTTGCTTACGTCTTACCCTCCCCAAACCCCACGTATGGGATTACACTGGAGTGGTTGTTGTAATATCATTGCCAACAATAAGTTTTCATTTCACAAACCAAAGAAATAATTTATTACCAACAAAGGAAAAAGTTGTCGAGAGACTGGTATAACTATGCATACCTCATTTCGTCAATCTGACTCATCGAATCTAAGGATTTGTTTTCAGAAATTTGTTGACGATACAAGGCACATACCGCATTCCAACAAAGTTGAGGATGTTTTTCAAATTCTGAACAAAGATCATCTTCAGACAACCATTTTCTACCTTTTTTAATGAACATCTCCATTTTTCTGGTACTGCATGAATCATTGTCTGAATCCTTATTATTACTAAACACATTAGGCTTGTCAGATCTTCTGGGAGGAAGTTCAGAGTGGTTTCTAACTCCAACTTTGTCTTCACATCCTCTTATGAAAGCCAAGTTTTTCTCTGGACATGGAACAACACGTGCAATTTTGGAACTACGCTCAGGATTTATGGAGTTGTCACCAACAAAAGACCTATTCCCACCATTAACTGATTCTTGAATCAGTACCGTCTTTTGTCTACCAAATGAAGAATCATCACTATTTTCACCCTCATTCGTGCTTCTTTTTCTCTTCTGTGTCGAATTAGACGAGTCTTGCACATGCACTTCCTTATTCTGGGGACAGCATGTTAAATTCACACCCAAACCACAACGGTTTGAAGCACGAGCCATTTCATTTCTGGTCATTTCATCATCACTGTCGCTAATTATAATAACAGGCGAAGATTCTGGTTTATCCGAGGCTGCATTCAAGTTATTCTTAAGGCAGTCTACTGCTTTACATGCCAATGAATATCTAGTAGGATCTCCACGTTCTGAAGCCAAGTTGATTGGAAGAGGATCTGCAAGAAAGCATATGCACATATTAAGTTTGCCCCTTTTTAAGTTGATGTAAGAAACATATATTTCCAATAAAAGTAAGAGAGCCACCAATATAAGTGGCACAACTGATGAAAATATATAATTTGCTTTTCCTAGAAGTAATCATCACGTGCAGCACTTTATCCGACTCCATATTAGTTGATTCGTTGAATGCCAGAAATAACTAAAAAAAGGTTTACATATGCACTAAATGTCAGATATACCTGCTTCCTCAGAATGATCACATTCCTTTTGTTTGTTGGAATTGCTTTCTACTCGAGCAGAGTCGCATGCAGAAGGTGCGCAATGAAAACTCTGGTCACCGGGGCAATTCTTTTTGGTTGGAACCAAGTTTATGTTATCAATTCCTATAATAAAACCCCAAGTCAGTCCTCAACTTTGAATAGGAAAATAAGAAAAAAGGAATATCTGAAACAAGTGCCCATCTACATACAATGATCACATCGGCACCTACCATGTTACCACTCCACACTAAAACTCTAGACCTCTACCAAACAAAACATACAACATTTATTCATAGATTAAAGTATAACGAGGAGTATATTTAAACCATTTCTAATAGTACAGGAGTATATCTGACCCTTCTCCAAAAAAAAAAGATATGAATGGATGAGTATTTGCCACAAAGCGCTCAAACTGAATTTCAGTGCTTTGTTCGCTGGATATCCCCAAGCAGGGGCGAAGCCAGCTACGGCCGAGGGGTTTATCCGAACCCTTTTCATGGAAAAGTTTACTATTTGTACATGGTTAAAGTGATTTTTCATATATATGTATGGTAGATGTTGAATCTCCTTCGATTTCTTCCTGTGTATACTTATTCATATTTTGAACTCTCTTAGTAAAAATGTGTATACTTATTCATATTTTGAACTCTCTTAGTAAAAATGTTGACTCCGACACTAGCCCAAGTAGTGGTGCTCGGTTTTGTAATTTAAGTGTAGAAAGGAAATGGTATTTTTGTCCAAGAAGTTTCTACTGTGTATAGAAGAAGAAAAAAGTAAGTTGAGGTTAAATACCGTATATTAATTGGTTCCTGAGTTGACTCTTCTCGTTCTTTATTTGTTCGAAGCTCTTGATTTTGTTATTCTATTTCCATAAGAAAGATTCATTTTATTTATGAAATAAATGCGTATTGATGTTTTACTAATAAGTTAGTGGGTGTTTGGTCATGAAAACAAAAAAAATATTTTATTTGGAATTTTCAAAGTTGGAGTTGAAGTTATGTTTGACCATAATGTTTGCAATAAATATTTAGAATTTAAACGTATTTAAAAAAATAATATAAAATATGATTTAAACATGAATTATCAGTTAAATGAGATTATTCTATGAAAATAAAAAAAATAGATTTTTTTTTTAAAAAGTGAAAGATTTTCATCGCCTAACAAGTCCTTAGCATTTCACTTTTTATTGATAGGGAGAAGAATAATTAGAAAAAGTATTGATGTAGGGCATTTTCTATGAGGTTCACTTCTTAAAGTCTTTAGAAAGATTCAGTATATCTTTAACTTACATGGGGCTTTTTGCTAGTCTTCTAATAAGATAAAGAGGATCCTATACCTAAACCTAAGTCAAATAAAAGAATCTAATAAAGAAAGGGTGGAAACTTACTACTTTAAGTCATTTTTTTGTGGGTATGATTGAGGAAAATGCGCCAACTTTTCTTCTTCTTTTATTTAACTTAAGAAACGGTAGTCTGGTGTAAGAGTGGCTGCCGGACCGGAATGGGATGGCCGGACTGGAACAGATCGGTATCAGACCGAATCGGTATGGCCAGTACCGGAATGAACCGGACCGGTTCAACCGGTATGGAAACCGGATTCCATCCCATTCCGGTTTAAACCGGAATGAACCGGTGGTATCGTACCGGAATGGGTCGGATCGATTTACCGGAATGGTTTTTTTTTTTTTTTTTAATTTTCTAATTTTGAATTACATTTTGAATTTCAAACTTAATTTTCTAGTGATAACTTATAACTTAAAAGTTTTTATAATTTATAACTTAAAAGTGAAATAGTTAATTATGATTTAAAATTTTATAACTTATATAAATTATATTTGAAGTTTATTAGTTTGTTAAAGTTTTTGTTTTTTAAAGTTTTTTAATTTATAAGTTTTATTTATTTTAATTGAAGTTTGATTAAGTTTATAGTTTATATATATTTTCTAAGTTATATATTTGAAATGTTTTAGTTTGTTTAAAGTTTTTTATTTTTTTTAAGTTTTCAATTTATAAGTTTATGTTTTGAAGTCTATTAGTTTATGTTTTAGTTTATTTTTTTAAGTTTTCAATTTATAAGTTTGTTGTTTATTTTTTTAAGTTTTCAATTTATAAGTTTGTTGTTTATTTTTTTAAGTTTTCAATTTATTAGTTTATGTTTTCAATGAATAAAAGTATAAAACTATAAAAGTATAAAACAATGATAAAAATAAAAAAATAATCCAATTTATTCAAAATTTCAAACTAATATTACAATTTACACAGCCACCTTCTAGGAAGGGTTCTGTTTCAACTAAGCCTCGAATGTAATACTAATAGTTGTATAGATTTATAAATTTATCTTCTAAACTTTGTAAAGTTTCAGCTTCTTCAACCTCAATTCCTAGTAAAGCTGCTTGACGATCTTCAAGTTCAGCGCCATCATCACTATCAAATCCAATGAGGTTATCTATGGCTTGTTCTGCTACTTTTTTGCAACTTTGGTCTTCCAACGTTTCTTCGCTCGGCGTTGATCCAATCTCTAAACAACACCGATACCTCCAAACTGTCTTCTGCTAAGGAATATCTATGGTCTCCAATTTGAAATCTTGCCGCGCTAAAAGCTTGCTCCGAAGCAACTAATGATCCTTGAATAACTAGCACGTCTCTCACCATCTTGCTAAGTTTTGGAAAGAGTTCTTCACGACATTTCCACCAATCCAATAGCTGTGGTATGCCATCCGTAGTTGGAATATTATCAACACCCTGTTCAAGATACTTAGAAAATTCACACTTATTAGAAAAATCAAGACCAAGTTGTGATCTTGCTTTACCATGGACACCTGATCTCGACGTAGAAGTTTGAGGGGCATGATCAAGATTTTCTAAGGTCACAGTATATTTGTCATACATTTCCTTAGCCCAAATTTTAATACTATCTTGACATGTTATTAAATCCGGTGTTTCTTGTGGTGAAATATTTAAATTAGTATAAATTTCTCTAACTAAAGCTTTTGCACCAACTTCTTTATATTCCGGGTGAAAAAGAATTGCAGTTAAATAAATTTGTGGAATAGGAAAATTTTTTTTTTTAAATTTTTTAATCATAGCTTCAGTAGAATCTTTAAAATATGAATTTTGTTTATAAATAGCAAAAATGCATGAAATATTCCAAATATGTATTAAAATTTCACTAATAGTAGGATAATATGTTCCAGAAATTTTTTTGGTAGCATCAAAAAATGATTTTAAAAAGATTTTAAGTGCTTCTACTGCATCCCAATCACTGTCCGCAAGTTTATCATCAGGATAAGCATTATGACTATTAAACATCATAGTAATAGGTTTTTTTATACTTATAAGCAACTTCAAGCATTTCATAAAAAGAATTCCATCTAGTTTTAACATGTTTTGGATCTTTTCTAAATGGAACTTCACACAATTTACAAAAATCTTTATATTGTTGAATTCTACTATTATTATTCATATGAAAAATCCAAAAAATTGCATTTTCAACTTTATCAATAAAACTATCAAATACCCTAATACCATCTTTCACAACTAAATTTAATATATGTGCACCACATTTGATATGAAAAACATATTTACTAATTGGACAAAGTCTAGTTTCTAGCATAGTCATAGCATTTAAATTAGCAGAAGCATTATCTAAAGTAATACTAATCACTTTATCAGTAAGATAAAAATGTTGTAAATTTTTTAACACACTTGAAGCAATATAAGTACCAGTTTTTTTGTGTTCACAAATTTTATAAGCGATAATTCTTTTTTGCATTATCCATTTATAATCAATCCAATGTGCAGTAACAGTTAAATAATCAAATCCGTTAGGACTACGACCCATATCAGTGGTAATAGAAGCCCTACAATCCATCATATAAAAATATTTACGAAGATATTGCATATGTTTTTCATAAAATTCAAAAATATCTCTTTTTACCATGCTTCTTGTAATACCTTCAAAACTGGGATAAAATATATCTCGAATATATCTTATAAAACCATCATGTTCTCCAAAATTAAAAAGCAAACCACAAACAACAACCATTTTAGCAAAATTTTCACGATCACGGTCCCTATTATAGGGCCGTTGTGAAACATGACCAGCAGATTTGAAGGATTTATTGAAGTTTGAATCATGTTTGACCCACCAACAGAAGGTCCAACGCTAGAGCCAGCATCACCTTGACTAGCTAGATATGCTTGCCACTCTCTCGGATGTTTCTTAAGCAAACGAGTTTTTAACCCCCCAGTCGAACCTCCACTAGCACCAGATACATATTTCCAACTTTGTTTACAAATACGACACGTAGACACAGTTTTTTCTTCATTTAAAAAATAAAATTTCCACACAGCTGATTTTAAAGGACGTTGTGGTTTGGTCTTACCCCTCACTGGAGCAATAGGGGGAAGATCAGCTCTAACTTGAGGATTATCCTGAGTTGGAGCTTGGGGAATAGTGGGGGCGGGGGCAATAAAGGGACTAGTCGGTGTATCAGTTTCTTCTAAATCATCATCCTCATGCATTTCTACTTCTTCATTTAATTCATCTTCTAAATCATTATACATTCTTTCATAAGCTTCGTTGGGAATAGGGTCATCCGTAGTAAATGGAAAATTAGTTTCATTAACATGCGTAAATTCATCTGTATTAAATCTAATTTGAGGAAGAGAAGGGCGGAGAGAAGAACTAGAAGAACCACTACCTATTTTACCCTTCACATAACTTTTTGTTCTTGAAATAATACTTTTTTTACCGGATTTTTTTGAGATGGATCCATAATATAATAAAATATAAAATTAGCAAATTAAAATAAATAAATCACAAGTTCACAAATCACAAATTCACAAATAAATCACAAGTCACAACTAATAAACAAGAATAAAAATTTAAAAATTAAAGAGTGGAACGAATATACCAAACGTCTGCCGTAAAAACAAACGATTATAACTGAAATTTGAAGAAGATTGCTCCTCCAAAATTCACCAAATTATACTTCACTTGCAAAATAATAACAATAATTATAGAATTTGAAAATATTAAGAGATGAAAATTGAGAGAGAATGAGAGTTGAATGGATGAATAAAAATTAAAAGGGGAAGGGGTATTTATAATGAAAAAATAGGAGGGGGGCTGTTGGGGGGGTGCTAGGGGGTGCTGGGGGGCTAGGGGGGTTGGGAGGAGGGGTGGGGGGGCTAAAATAGCCGTTGGGTGGCTGAAATAGCTGTTACCCAACGGCTGGAAACAACAATAATTTAAAAAAAAAAAAAAAAAAGAAAATCGCGTTGACCGGACCGGACCGGACCGGAACCGATTTGTAACCGGTACGAACCGGTATCGGTTTACCGGTATGGATCGGCAAACCCGGTCCGTTCCGATCACCGGCCAGTACCATTCTGTTCCATCCCGGTACGTACCGGACCGGTACCGGTACCGGAATGGACCGGAATGGTACCGGTCCGTACTGGTCCGGCGGCCACTCTTAGTCTGGTGCAAAAAGCATCTCTGGATCACACAGGGTCAAGTGAAGGACCGCATCGATAGAGCCCATGATGAGTTACTAGCAAAAAATTAGAAGGCAAATTTGAAAGTAGAAAAGCTCACTAATGTGTTGACTAGGAAAGAAGATGAACTTGTTATCACAAAATAAATGTCTGAAGCAATCAAAGAGTGAGGCCAAAGAACGACGAAGAATATTTCTGTAATTTTGATCGAGTACAACTGTCTTTTACTTCTTCCTTCGAAGTAGAAAACAAATACGCAACAGAGCAAATAAAGTTGGGAGGTGCTTTTGTAAAGATACTAACTCTTACCTAATTTTGAGCTTTCTTTGAGTTTATAGATTTTCCTTTTGATTTAGTATAGTTTTCTACTTTCATTTTTACCACTAGAAAAGCAACCCACATTATGAAATTTCAATACATGACATTATTGATTACAATGGTCCACCACTTTGAATTTCACAAGTTCTTTAAACTCGGGTTGCTTTTCATATCAAAAACTCTTATGCTTATTTTAATTCAAAAGACTACTAGATCCTCCCATCATATTTGCTAGAATACACTGGATAGGTTGAAAGCAACATCAAAATTCAGAAGACATCAATATAACTGGGATATATTTTGTTCCCAAGCCTATGAAGTTGTGTGCTTGCTTGCTCCATTTGGTTACTTTATTTTTTCCTTATGGAGTTTTGATCATATATCATATATTACAATACAATCTGTATGAAGTTGTCTGCCTGCTTTCCATTTAGTTACTTTATTTTTCTTATGGAGTTTGGCCATATAAGCTGAAATTCTGAGTTCTTTTATTATCTAACATTAGTTTGGATTTCAATAGTGGAGCATCGTTGTTACCAAATGATGAATAATACTCTCCCATTTCAATTTATTTGTCTTACTTTCCTTTTTAGTCAGTTTAAAAAAGGATGCATCTTTCCTTTTTTAGTAATTCGTTAATTTCAACTTTCCACCTGACATGTTTAAGACCATAATATTAAAAGATATTTTGGTACATATGACATATCTTTAATTTAAGACCACAAGATTTATAAGTCTTCTTTACTTAAATTTCGTGCCAAGTCAAAATAGGACAAACAAATTAAAACGGTTAATACTTGTGTAGTTTGTGACAAACCTATTCAAATATACTTCAAGATAAATAAAATTTTACCATTTGAAATTTGGGGGGGTTATAAAACATGAAAAACTTGATGTTGGCACTTGGCACTAGAGTTAGTTACAACAGAGAAATAGGTAAATCAACAACTGATGTAGCTGAGATTTCAGATCCACCTCAATTGTAAATTGCTATGTTCATTTTCAGAATAAATGGGGAGATGCGCAACAACTGGGTTACTATCACAAAAAAGTTGTACACCTACTTGCCCCTCTTTCTATTCAACAAGCATAATCATCTATGATGAATATCCTTATTTGTTAGAAGATAAAGATTCTGATTTATAAATAGCATCTTTCTTTTACAGTGTCAGGTTGTGAAGATATCAATATTTGTTTAAGTAAATAGCATATGTTGCATTTTTTAGCTGAGTCACATAATTGGTGTACTACAACATGTTATTTGAATTAGTTTTTTTCGGAAAAATGAACAGAAGGTGAGGCTAGCAACTCATGCCAGTTATGTAGAGTTGTCCTTGATTGTTGAATTGGAGTTTGACGCATTTAGTATTCTGCAGGATAAATTGGACATGACAAAATGTGGGACTTTGGGTTCTTTTTCTTTATCAATGAACATTTCCTTGAGGATTTCTCATCTTCGTAAAGCTGAATTCTTGAAACAACATTATACCCAGTGCAATTTTACAGGCAGGGTTTAAAGAGGGTAGAGTGTATGCAGACCTTAACCTTACTGCCTGTGAGGTAGATAGACTATTTCTGAAATACTCTGTAAATTTAGTAGATCTCCCTAAATGAAGGTGGCATTATAACCTTCCAAAACTCTATATTACTTAACAACTTTTAATGTTCAAATACTTCAAGAATTTTGTAACTCAAATTCTTGTTCATTTTAATTTTTTACTCTATCGAGAGGTGCATTGATATTTCTTTGTTCTTTCTCTGAGTTCTTGCTTAATTGTGTTTGGAGTTAGATGGCTTTATCACTGTTCTATTAGCTAAAACATATCATTATATTTGATGAACTATATGTTGGGCCCGTGCTCAGCACGGGCAGTACTCATCTAGTCTATCTAGAAAGATCCACATAGATCTTCTTGCAATTTGTCCGCACCAGATTCCCAAATTGAAAACTAAAGGTCTTCTTCTCTGCGGCTCCGGTGTATGTTCTCCGATGAAGGACCCATTTTTGGCGTGTTGCATCATCAGCTGGTCCTACTTTCTAGCGGGTAAGTATGTCTTGATATTTTTTTGACTTTTATTCCCAAGAAAATCTCATTCTTCTGATCTGCTTTGTTTTTGTGTATCCGGTGATGGTTCAACTTCGAGATCTTCTTGCACCTCTAAATCAGTGAGTTGAATTTATATTTTTTCACGCTGATACGGAAGGAATATATACATTATCGACGATAATCAAATGTGGCTGAAGGACCTAATCTTGTAATTGAAAAGTGCCTAATGGCCTTATGTAATAAGTTAGCTTATTTTATTAAGTGGGCTTTTATGTAATTTTTTTAACTCAATGAATATTTTATCTAATTTTTTCAAAATTCTTGGGTACAGTAGTTTTGACTCTCTTATTAGTAAGAGGAACTTTCAAAAAATGACTATAGTTTAGGCTTATTGAGAGATTCATAGCTATAGTTTGATATTTACTATCTATAGCTACTATTTGATATGCTAAGCAAAAAAAAAAGAAAATCTCTCTCCCTTTCTCCTCAATCTCACTCGCCTCTCTCCCTGTCTCTCTTTCTCCCTCCCTCTTTTCTCTCTCTCTCCCTCTTTCTTTCTCTCTCTTTCTCTCTCACTCTCCCTCTTTGTATTTTATATTTTTACCTCTCTCTCTCTCTCTTTCTTTTTCTCCCTCTTTATATTTTTTGTTTCCACCCTCTCTCTCTCTCTCTCTCTCTTTCTCTCTCTCTTTGTATTTTATATTTTTATCTCTCTTTTTTCTCCCTCTTGTATTTTGTATTTTAATCTCTTTCTCTCCTTCTTTGTATTTTGTATTTTCAACTCTTTCCCTCTTTGTAATTTGTATTTTCACCCTCCTCTCTCTCTCTCTCTCCTTTTTTATATTTTAATATTTTTACCCCCCCCTCTCTTTCTCTCTATCTCTCCTTCTTTGTATTTTTATATTTTTATCTCTCTCTCTCTCTCTCTTGTATTTTGTATTTTTATCTCTTTCTCTCTCTTTATATTTTATATTTTATATTTTTTACCTTTGTATTTTATATTTTCACATCTCTCTCCCTCCTGGTATTTTATATTTTCAACTCTTTCTCTCCCTTTTTGTATTTTGTATTTCGTATTTTTCACCTTGTATTTTATATTTTTCACCTCTCCCTTCCCTCTATTTTATATTTGTATCACTTGTTTTATATTTATATTTTATATTTTCACCTTTTTTTTTTGTATTTTGTATTTTCACCTTTTTTTTTTGTATTTTGTATTTTCACCCCTTTTTTTTCTCTCTCTCTCTCTCTCTCTCTCTCTCTCTCTTTGTGTTTTATATTTTCACCTCTCTCTCTCTCAAATACAAATGATGCATTTATATTTATATCAACGAATATAATTATATCAATTGTATCTGGTCCTTGTGTATTCACTCTATATCAAGTGTATCAACGAATACAATTATATCAAATGTATCATCAAATACATTTTCAGACAACTAAAAAGCGATGAAGATCTTTACGATTCGCGTCTGCTTGATTCAGGAAATGAAAGAGAACTAAAGGGGCTAGAGTCGAGGTATTTTTTTTTGGGGGGAGGGTGTCATCGAAGTTTTTAACTGCTCACTGAACACATATTTCTGATGCTAAGTAGATTTGCTCCATCTTCTTATTTTATCACTGGGTTTTACCCTGTTTAGGTAAATTTGGCTATTGTTTAAACTTTTTCTTCTATTCTGTTTTACCCCTTTGGCTATTGTTTAAGAAAATATAATTTTATTTTTGGGGAAATTTAATTTTATTTTCAATTATATATAAAACTGAAAATGGCTATAAAAATCAAAGGGTACCTATGTTTTGTAATTAAATCAAACTATAACTATGTATAGTAAATAATAGCCTATGTTTGCTATTTGCTGTAATTTTCTTTTTAGTGGTATTTTAATTAAAAGAGAAACTTACATAAAAGTAAAAATTTCACCGATCGTCCTATTTTGGTTGCCCCATTTTATCTTATATATTTTTTTACATGAATATCAAATATTAGATAACTTTCAGGCGAAATAATATACTTTTTTTTTCTTTCGCATTCAGACACATGACTGAAATTTTAGCCAATTTTAATCACTATTTCAGTCATGTATGATTGAGTGCAGACGACATATATGAAAAAAATTAAAAGGATATTAAATGAGTTTATTAAATTTATTGTTATATTGACAAATTGATGATTGAAGTTTGTTCCTTATGATATATGGAACTTATGCTTCAAATTTGAGCTTATTTGGTGTAGATTTGAGTATTTAAATTTAAAAAATAAAAATTATTTTTTTGATAAAAACTTTCTGACTAACATGTTTCAAAATTCAGCCCATTTTTGCATGCAGTTCAATCTTTTGTGCATGACTGAAGTGTAGATTTAAAAAAATAAAAATATGTTAAATGAGTTTGTTAGATTTGTGTTTTTGATAATTTGATGATGATGCTTTATTTTTTATGATATATGAAACTTATGTCTCAAATTTGAGTTTATTTAGAGTATATTTGAGTGTTAAATCGCCTCTCTACCTTGCCCCCGAGGTAGTGGTACGAACTGCGTACACTCTACTCCCCCCAGACCCCACTGTGTGAGATTTGTCACTATGAATCCTTCATCGTCCACTGACCTACCTTCTCTGATCATTGAAAACCCTAACCCCATGCTCATCGACTGTACCGACGATGAGGAATCTCCACCCCCACTGTCAAAGTAACCTCTTCAAGCATTAATTTTTGAGCCTCCCTTTGTATCTTCTTTGACGGATACCTCAGTTTCCATCGTCTATCCATCTGAAACTCAGGGAGAACCTATTTCCACCGTGCAAATTTCTCCTCTGTCTTCTCCACCACCTCACAAATCACAATATATTACCCCTCAAACCCTAAGCTCTGAAGCTCCCCTCTTTCCTCTAGCCACCTCTCCTAACCCTATTGCCGACCTTGCACCAACTCGGGGGTAATAATATCACAATCCAAAATCTCGAGGGTTGTGATGACACCTACCCTAACCCAACTATGATAGGTAAGCCTAATTCGATAGAAGCAAGAAACTTAAAATAAGGCAAATAGCGGAAAACATAAAAAATATTCAATAATAACTCAAATTAGCGATAATAAAAAGAAAACCAAATACTAGACTTCAAAAATATCTCAAGACTCAGTTGTCATGAATACAAGAGTAACTCTAAGTACATAATGTCTTAACCAAATACTATAATATTGTTTGAAAAAATAAAGAAAACAAAGATAAGTGGTAAAGGAAGCCAGGACATTTCCGAACACAAGAGCTTACCAAAGCTTTGAAGATATCCAAAGGCATGAACTCTAGCTGCGGGTTCCACTTGTACTTGGATCTGCATAAGAAGGATGCAGAAAAGTAGGGGTGAATACGGTCCACTTATACTCAGTAGACATCATAGGCCGGCTGAGCTTAAGCAGTTACTATATCGAATAAAGAGTACTAAAAATAACTCTGTATTCAGGAAAGTCCCACCAGTTCAATATCAATAATAACATGGTATATCTCAATCAAAATAATAATCCAGGTGATAATGCAATGCAATGATATGAGATAAAATGCAATGACCATGCCTACCGATATACACCCCCTTCTTAGTCTATGCTGAAAGCTAGGACCCACGGAGGACTCGCAAAGTCCATATACCCCACTCGGAATTCTGCCTTGGATTCAATCAGTATTAATACCTCATCTGGAATGTCGCATCGGATTAGATTTATAAAAGTGAATCTCCTCCAAAATGTCGCATTGAATCAGGTTTATAAAAGTAAATCTCCAACCAAAATATCGCATCAGATCAAGTTTATAAAAGTGAATCTCCATCCAAAATGTCGCATCAGATCGGGTTTTATATAAAAATTTATCCATTTTCTTTCAAAATCAATATTTCCAATATTACAACCAATAATCCATGAGATGAATACATATGTATGATCACTATGATAGAATGATACAACCACAACACAATAATACAAAATCTCAAGATATCAATCAACTCATGAACACAAGCTACAAGCCTCAATATCAATCCAGGAATCTAAGTTCCTTACCCCCCAGCACAGTATAAGCCCCAATTTGGGCATCACCGCTATAATTCTACTTATTTAGTATTCAAATCTACAATTTTGCACAACCCATAGCATTCTTTACGTGATAAGTTCTCACCCAAGCAAAGTCTAAAGAAAGTTAAGCCATAATCTACCTCGAAACTGAACTGCAAACTCTACAAGGTCACACCTGAGCCTTTCTTTTACGAAGAGCCTCCATACGCAACCACTCTATCAAGAATAAGTTTAATGCGTAAGCACGAGTCCAACGATACCCATATTGCTAAGATTCTAAACTAGGTCCAAAAAGTTAACACCGAGCCCACAAGGGCAAAGCTAAAATTTTATTTGAAAAACACATTACCCATAATTTAAGGAGTTCAAATATGAAAGTTTATTGAAAACAGAGTTAAAATCGAGCTTAAAATTATCAGAATATCATTCTTTAACTTTATCAGAAGAACCCCAAATTGCTAAGTTCACACGCGGTTTAAAATGAGAAAATTTGATAAATTTACATCAAAATCAGTTTACCCATTCTACAAGGATCTTAGATATAAAATTTCATCAAAAATCGAGTCCGAATCAGAAAAATTCTAATTTTTCTCCGACAAACCCACGGATAAAAACAAAAACTTACAGAAGAAATTATTAAATAGTACCAAGAGAAGGATTAGATTCTTATCCCCTTGTTAAATCGATAAGAAAGCCACAAAAATTACTTAATTTGGAGCTTTAAAACTCCAATTATGCTCAAAATACCAAATAACATAATTTGAGATTTAAAAATAACAGTGCAGAAAATCTACATCAACTTTTTATATGCACTAAAAAATCGCACCAGCAACTTAATTTTACACTAAAAAGGCCGTAACTTTCTTATACGATAGCGAAATGCCCTGATTCTTTTTCTAATAGCTCCTAAATAATGATATAGACCTACTCGTTCAATCAAAACTTTATTTCACATTTGTTTGCTCAGTCATATATTATTTTTTCTCATTAAAAAATTATTTCATGTTCTGCGATAAAAACCTGACCTCGACTTAGCGAAATGACATCAAACTTTTTAGATTAGTCCTATAATTCATGATCAAAATTTTAAAAGTCTCGGAATAATTTTTTAATCTTTAGAACTAAAAATGGACCATGTAATCGACATATTTTGCTTAAACAAGTCCAAAGCACGAAAAATATTTAGAAATTCACCCGAAACTCATTTGAAATATTCTGAACACAAACTAAATGTGCTGCTAGCTATGAAACAACATTTTGGACTCAGTGAAATCCTCGGATTTGCCAACAGAGATCATTATCCATGAATATTGATCCAAGTCAACTTTAGGCCAAAACTTTTAACTTTCCAACGAACTATCCAAAATGCATCTGAATGCTTTGAGACCCGAATCAATAGTGCAAATCACTTATAAAACATATTCCGTACTGATGGAATCATCAAAGCACCCAAACAAGGTCATCTTAATCGAATATTGACCGAAGTCAACTCTTAACTTAGAAATCTTCAAGTTTTCAAATAACGACTCAAAACTCATTCAAAATCCTTAGGAACTGAATCAAACTTTCAACTAGACCAAAAGTAATCCTCCAAACCTAGTTGAATCATCAAAACTCGATAACGACCTTTCTAACCTCGAATGTTGACTTTGGTCAACTCTCTTAAGTTTTTAATTTTCAAAACTCAAAAACTCTTCCAAAACACATCCAAATATCTCGGAACCTAAACCAATAGTTCCACTAACCCAAAAATGATGTTCCGGATTTGATGACATTGACAGAATTTTGATACAATCTCAACTTCTATGGATGTTGACTAAAATCAACCATATCAACTTTTCAACCTTTCAAAATGAGAAACTTGCATAATTCTCAATCAACCACCTTGGGAACTATGCCATCCATTTCCGTAAACTATAAATACCATAATACAACTATAAAGAGTGTTAAAACAGTCAAACCACACCAAAATTCAGAAATCACTATGAGGATTACAAATAACCACCCCGTGATGTTTCAATAGTGCATGATCTTCCGAGTACCACTCCAAAATCAGGTGATTCATTGGCCTTTAGTTGGTCCTTTGAAGGTATAGAGGATACCGATCTTGTGGTTGACTCACAAAACAAAGTGAATGAGAAGCGAGTGACTCCGAGGATGATATCCTTATCAGTGAATGACTCATTGTGCTTAATTAGCTAGGGAATCAAATAAACCCTAAGCATATTCTAGCCAATAGACCTAAGTCCTCCAATTCTAAGCCTAAGCCACATAAGCCAACTCAAGCACGTGTTACCTATAGTAAGACGAAAGCTAAAATTGACGAAGCCACTCTAGAAAATAAGTGGCATCATGTTTCCCGAACCAAAGAAAAAAAGGTGTGTGATAAAGAAAAAATATGTGAAACTATTAGTGTGGATGATAGTTTTGAGGAGGACCAAGTTCGTGGAAGGTCTCCTACTGACTTTCCTACTAGCTCTAAATCTACTCAGAACCTGGTCTTTCTGACCCAAAAGAAACCTTGTTCCTCCAAAGAACCTGGTTCATCTTACTCTGCCATACCTGTTCCTAAGATAAGCAAAAATATGGTGAAATTTATGACCATGGGAAGGACAACTATTTTGCAGGTCAAAAGGTGTTAAAGGGGAGAATGGTAGATCTCAATATGTTTTCAAACCCTGGGATGGTGGCTCTTATTGATACTCTGAAGTTTCAAAGGTGGCTACATCTCTTTGTAGGAGCATTTCCCTCACTATACGAGGAGAAAGTGGTTGATTTTTACACCAATTTTCTTGTGATTGGGGACGACACTATAAGTACCTTGGTGAAAGTGATTCTAATAGTGTTTGATGCTGCTAAGTTAGGCAGCTGCTGAACATTCCCTTGGGGGTTATGAGACTTATGAGGTAGAGAAGTCCAGTTCTGTCACTCAAAGTACACTCAGGGTTGGGCATTAGCCACCTCTAGGAGAGTGTTTAAGCATGAAATATTGCCATGTCACAATCTCCTCTTCGAATTGGTGAAAAAATGTCTACTCTCTAGGTCTAAGAGGTGTCATGAAGCTGTGTATCATGACTTAGGACTGATGGAAGATTTGAACACTCAGCAGCATGTGAATGTACCTACCATCATGATCAAACATATGACTCAAATGGCAAATCCTTACAGGGGTGAGCATGGTCTTCCTTACATGCACTTTTTATACTTGGTGTTCTTTGTTTATAAGGTTCCACTTGGTGCTGGCAAAATCTGCACAAGGCATGAGATGTTTGGTAAGAAGACACGGGCGGAGTATGATTTTGATCCTAGTGGACCTGGTTTAAAGAGGAAGAGCACAGTGGAGAACCTTCTAGTGAAATTACAGATTACCCAGGCTCGCTCAGTCACTCTTGAAGGTGAAATTCACATCCTTCACCAGGCCTTTAAGCAACTTAGGCTGAAAATTCCATGCTCAATAAGCAGATGCATGAGAAGCAACTTGCACACAACTTATTCATTGACAGAATGTTGTTGATGGTTGAAAGACATACCGCTCCCTCCTTCTCCCAATATTAAGCCTAGTTCTTCCCTCTGATCCCTTCGTCTCTTGCTCTATTAGGCCTATGTCATTTTTTTTGTTGTTGCAACTAAAAATTAATTTTGGTTTGCACATGTTTTGTTTTGGGCCCTCGGGGCTTCAATAGGTACATTCTAATGCAAGTTATTATTTATTGTCTATTTGATCTGTGTTTGGCTTATGCATGTCGATGGCTAACATCCTCAAACTAATTTTTATTTTCTAGCAGGTGTGTACAGGGAAGTGTAGCCTCTTGGTTTTTGCTTTTTAATGATGCCAAAAGGGAGAAGTTGATAGACATAATATTTAGTAAAGCATAAAATTAGCTTAAGCTTAGTAATTAAATATTGACATAGCTTTAGGATTAGTTATATTACTAAGATTGAAATTGTAGAATCCATTTCCAATCTAAATAGAGAAAGTCATCAATATATTTCCATCATATAGACTGGTCTAGAAGAGAATTGAGTTTGGATTTATTTAATATGCTTAGGGATAGGTGAAATGTAGTCTTTTCTATATACTTGCATGCATGTGAACTTGTGAAGTTTATTGATACTCATTAACAACAATAAATAATCTTGCTTTTTGATCTCATGTAGTTTTTTTTGGTCTCATGCAAATGTGGTGAAGAGTGGTCGAGTCTTACAACTCAGAATACTTCTTTAAGTTTTCCTCTATTTTTATTTTTTTTTCCTTTTTTAACTTTTTCAATTTCAACACTATCGATCAATTTTTTTTTCTTTCGAGATGGATGAATGTGAAAACTTTAAACAAAAAAATGAAATAAACTCTGACATTAGTCATGAAACAATTAGAAAATACTTTTCAAACTAAAAAGGGATGATTTTATTTTCAAATCTTGGTGTCCATCAATTTCTATTCTTGATAAGAAAAAAAAGAATTAGAATAATCAGCGTAAGATATACGTGTAGAATATGTGTATAATACTAGCTTTAGATAACATATATCTTCTCTTCTAGAAAATATTTTTTCACAAAAGGGAGGTTATATTATTTTAACTTTTTGTACTTTAAATTTTGTTCTTGATACAGATTTATAACAACTGATGTGCCAAAAATGTATAAATCCCTGTCTAGTGACTGGTCTTTATTTAATATACCTAGAAATTAAACTCTCAGATTAATTACATTGTAAACTTTTTTAATTAGGTTAATTTAATTTATTTGAACTTGCTATCAATCAGAAAAATATAAAATAATTACGCAAGAATAAGGATAACATTATAAATGTGAAATCAATAATTTAAAATTCAAAGTTTGATGGATAAAGTATGGTCTTAATTTGATACTTTTCATTGATCCTTGTCAAAAGCAATCAAAGATCATGCTTATAGTTGTGTAATAGATTTTTTCTATTTTGTCAATAGAGTTTGTTTGAACAGTCAGTCAAAAATACATAAAATAATTATCACATGATATAAAAATTTATCAAATTGATTGTATATAAATTTCTCATGTATGTTCTGTCGATAGAGTTTGTTTAAAAAGTCAGTAAAAAAATAGTCATTTTTTGTTTTTCAATTATATTTTATAACTCAAACAAATAATTTTAGAATACAAATAAATTAATCTTGGTACAAGTTTTGCAAAAATTAATAAGCGTGACATATGCGTGCAAAATGCTTGCCAATTTGTATTAGTCTTTTTTGTAAATTTGTTTTGCATTTTGAATTTTTTTTTATTTGTGAAGAGAATATGAATTTTGAGTTGTTCAATGTGATTTATGGGTAGCATTAATAATTTGAGAAGCACAAAATAAAATTTGATGGATGAAATTGATTTATGATATGAGCTTTTTTACATGTATGAGAAGCTCGTTAATATTTGTCATGAGATTTAATTAAAGATTGTGTTTTTATTTGTAAGTAACTTGAGGACATGTGTCTTGCATGTATATGTAGAGTCATATAACTTTTTATTTATTTTAAATATAGTATTAAAATAAAATTTTAAAGTTCTTTTTGATTAAATAATTTTTTAATACAAACATATTGATCTTGTCTAAAGGGCCATCTTAAATCAAATAAGAGTTCAATGTCTACGCATACATTTTTAATTCCATTCT
>QJPP01004380.1:0-10385 GCA_003996215.1 Jaltomata sinuosa
ATAGAGCTAGGAGAGCTAAAATTCCGAGTAGGAGAAAAAAGGTCAATGTGTGTCAACCTGCTAAACCACTGGATGAGTATAGAGTTGTGTTTGTGATTGATACCGAGGGAGAGATGATTAAAGTCCCTTGAGAGTTTGAGATTAAGAATGCATCACCTAATGATCAACTAGTGGTCTTGGATGTTTGAGAAAAGAAGAATCTTGAGGGGTTGCTCTTGCCCAAGAAACCATACGTGGTAGACATGCACATATATGTGGTATGATTTCATTTTCTCCCGATTCCTACCCTCTAAAAATGATCAAAAATTTACACGGGAGGGAGCCATTCCAGTAGCCTCTATTATGTCAGATGCACGTGTTAATTTTTGTAAGATTATGATAGTGGTAATTAAGAGAAAGGCTTGTCAACCTGGTGCTTCATTCCCCTATCCTGTACTGATTAATAAGTTGTGTGCCAGAGCTAGGATCCCGTATTTTCCATTTGAAAACTTTATCCCTGCCACTGGGGTGATTGACATTGAGAAGAAGATGTATGTTGTTGCTCCTAAGATGAAAACTGAAAGTTGTAGTCCTTTGCTGGTTTGCATATTTCAGAGGTTGATCTTGAGCCCATTGCGTCTTCTCCTTCTCAAACAGTCTCTAGTACTCCTACTCCCATAAAGTCAGGAAATCCTATAGTTTATGTCCCTCCTAGGCCTTTGCCTTTGTCCTTAGCCTCATCCTGACTGCCTTTTAGAAGCTATTCAACATGACATACTCTTATGATAATCAGTTGACCACTCTAGCCGAGAAGCTATCCAACATGATTCAGAGAGCTGTGAAGAATGCTATAAAGGATGTGGTGGACAGTGTGTCTAAACTGTGAAAAAGGGTAGACCTGGTGGAGCATGTTGTGTTCGCTATCAGGAGGAATGTCGACAAAGCTAAGGGGAAGGCACTAATGATGGCTGTGGATTTGAGTGCTTTTGAGGATGCCATGGCTGAAGCTCGCCCAACCCCTAACTCAGTGGATTATTAATTTGTTGCCTTAGGCAGTGATGAGGAGGAGCTTGATGATGCTTGAGACCCAATACTCCAACAAGTATTTTAGATTCCTAGCACACCGTACATTCTCGCCAGGGAGGAGCAGGCACTAGCTCAGAGCCACCAAAGCAGGAGAAGGAAGAGGAGGATTAGCCCGTACAAAGAGTCTTTGCACTTTTCCCCTACTTATTCTTGCTTAAGCATTGAGAGCAATGCTTTATTTTAAGTGGAAGAGGGGTGCATTGATTTTATGATATTATTGGTTATTACCCTTGTCGGGCTTTGAGATATTGTTTTTATTACCTTTGTTGGGCCTTTTTATTTTTTTGTTAGACAATTTAGTCCTTGTCAAATATAGTTTCGATGATTGTGGTATTGCCCTCGCCAGGACTTTTATTTTTCTTAATGCTTAAATTGTGTCGTTGTCGGGCTTACCATGTTGTTGTCTGAGTAGCGATATCAATGGGTTAATCCCACACGCATAATTGTTTCACTACCCATGCCTTGCAAATATGCTTAATGCGTACACCAGGCTTGTTCTCTAATTGATCCACGAGGGCTTAACTCTCTTTCACTTTGTTAACAGTAGGTTAGTCGAATAAACTCTGAGAGTTTTCTTCATACCACGGTTCTTTCCCGTGGAGCAAATGTTTTCTTTTGTTTATTTTTGTGTAAAACTAGGTTGGTGTTTCCCTATGATAGATTGAGAGCCGACTTTCTTAAGAGGAAATGCCAAGTTTTAGTGTTAAATTGAGTTCGTATTTTTCTTGTCTCAAAATGGGCCCACCAAAAAAATTCTTAGCAAGAAATTTGCAAATTGAAGGAAAATTGAAGGAAAAGAGGGAAAATGATTTTTGTTAAAAGCATTCTCTTGTCCTGACTTACACATTCACTGTTTCGCTTGATTGATTCACAAACGAATGTGTAGAAGAACTCGGAATAGCTTGTCAAAGTTCATTTGTCCCAATTGATTTTGTGACTGAAATTCTTGTGTTATGTTTCCTTGTGTGGTAAGGTTTTACTTCATTCTTGTGCATAGGTGTTGTCTAGAACTTGCCTCGAATGTGATTCAAGGAAAAATCCTAGAGGTTGCCTAGTTTTGAAGATGATCTTAGGCCCTTTTTGAATAGACACCTTACCCAAATGACCTTCCCTTTATATCGATCCTAGTAAGCCCCTTTGAGCTTGTGACTTTTCTTTAGCACCTTGTTAGACACCTTGACCCTTTTTGGATCCTCTATTCTTGTACACATCCTCTCTAATGGCTAGAAAGTGAAATGTAGGCTAAAAGCCTAAATTTAGGAGGGGGGGGGCATTGAAATGTTAACATAGGCAAAAGCCTAAGTTTGGGGGTGTATGTGAAAAATGTGGAGAAGAAAAAGAGTTATACTTCAATGCAAGGTAGCACCTTATGCTCGAAATGAAAACTTTTCTTAAAAAATTCTCCATAAAGAGAATGAATGAAAAATAAAGAAGAAATTAGTGCTACCGAATGAGTGTAACAAAAGGTTGTTGAATGAATAAGTTGAAAGGAAAGCTTGGGTTGTCATAGGAAGAAATAAGGTGAAGTTAATGTTCAAAAATGTGAGAGGTGCTTTGAATGATCACAAGGAGCGTTAGGGAGGTTTAGTCAGTTGAGTCAAATGTAATCCTCACCTTAACCCTAGCCAACATCGTTGCCTGCAAGTCCTTAGTGATTCCGAGCTTGGTAACTCTACATTAGTGGCGAATTACATGAAGGGCAAGCCTATGGTTCAATGCGTATGCACTCAAATTTCTTTGAGAGAGTGAGAGTTTCCTTGTTTCTCATATATTCCTTTTGCTATAAATTGCATTATTGTTAGTGAGACTCTCTCTTGTGGTGATTGGCATCACACACTAAAACTAAATAGTAAAGTCTCTATTTCATTTAAGAGGAAGGAATAAGATAAGTTTTGTGGAGAATCTTGAGACAAACCTTGAAGGTTAATGCCAATGATTTGAGAAGCTTGATAATCTTGTTTTGAGTGACAAATCCCCTGCTTTTGAATGTGAAATGAAATCCTTTTGGTAAAAGTTTTGAAATGAGTACTTGCCCTACAATTTTGGTGATACCAATTGAGATGAGCATCGTAGTTGAGTCTTGTGTTTTGATAACCTATTTCATTCCTTACCTTGTGAGTGTCTTGCTTGAGGACAAGCAATAGTTCAAGTTTGGGTTTGATAAGCTTGTAATCTACCAACTTATTGAGCCTTTATTCATGAATTATTACCATATTTTGATGAGAATTAGAGGTACTTATTGCCTTTGTTGACAAAAATGCAGGTACTCTTGGTCAAATAAAGAAAACAAAGGAGTTGAACTCAAAGAGCTTAAAATGGAGTTAAAGTACGAAGGTGATCAGAAGGAGAAGAATCTGTAAGGAGAGGTAAAGTGATGTGCGAGACACAAAGAGGCACCTGCGTTTCGCAGGTGCCATCGCATATGAAGGATCAGAAACTGCCTGAGCAACCACTCACATGCGAGCTGCACTTTGTCAAGGACGATTGCCCATACCCTCACACCTGACTTGCACATTGATAGAACTTTACTGCCTTAAGAGATAGGCATCTGCGATCTGCAAATTGCAAAGTGCGATCGCATATGCCATCGCACCTCATGTCGCACATGCCCCAAAGGGCAATTTTGTCTAAATATGTGTGACGTGTTTAGGAAGGTTCTAAAACCCTTTTTGGGGTCTATACTAAGAATTATTCATCAGTTTTTACTTTTCCAAGGTAGAGTATTGAGAGTACACTTTTCTCTCTTCTTCTTCCTCATTGAAAAACACCATTTGTAAGAAATTTGGAGCTTGAAATTTGAACTTAGCTTACATAATAAATGGAATTTTGGGAAACTCAATTAGTATCTTCTCTTATTCCTTTGATATGAGTAGCTAAATTCTACTCTAGGGGTGTGTGCATGATGGGTGTTTGAAATTAGGAATGTGTGTTGATTAATTAAGATTATAATCAATTATTAAGTATGGGTCTATTAAATTTGTGTTTTAATTATAAAATTGATGGTTGCTGATAAGTTGATAATCTACCATCTTATTGAGTCTTTATTCATGAATTATTTCTATGTTTTGATGAGAATTAATGGTACGTATTGCCTTTATTGATTAAAATGCAGGTCCTCTTGGTCTAGAGAAGAAAGCAAAGGAATTGAACCCAAAGAGCTCATAAAGAAGTTGAAGTGTGAAGGTGATCGAAAAAAGAAAGAAACTATCGAGGGGTGCAAGTCGCAGAATGTGGCATGCGAACCGCATCCCCATTGCATCTCACCACACAAGAAGCTATCATCACTAGTTGGAGAATGAGCAACATGCGAAGCATAGAATGAGAAATGTGATCGCACATCGCAGGGTATTTTTTTCCAAGCTATGTGACGTATTGGAAAGCTTCTAAAATCCATTTTGGGGTGTGTACCTGATATAGAATTTTAGTTTTACTTTTCCCAAGGAAGATATTGAGAGTACACTCTTCTCTCTTCATCTTCTCCTATAGAAAATTACCATTTGTAAGGATTTGAGCTTGGATTTGGATATTAGCTTTGATTATGAATGGAATTATGGGTAACCCATTTGTTATATCCTCTTATTTCCTTAATATAAGCAGCTAAATTCCTTGTCTAGGGGTATGTGCATGATGGGTATTTGAATTTGAGTGTGGGTATTGATTAATTGTGCTTATAATTGATAAATTAGTATGGGTCTATTGAATTATTCATAATTTAATCATTAAATTGATGGTTGCAAACATTGATTGAGTTTACTTAATTATATTCTTGCTTGAAAGAGGAGTTCATAAATCGGATATGAATTTAATATTGGGAATGTGGTATTTCCACCTTAGATTAAGGCTAGAAATATTTGAATCGAAGGAAATACCCACCTAAGAATCTAAGCTAGAAATAGTGTGATTCCCCCAAGCATTGAATTAGTTGGTTTAAGGTAAAGCTATGTTGCTTGAGCAAAGACCATAGTGCATATATTTAGAGGGTCGAAAGACTATCAAATATAGCTCAAACCAATGCTACTCGTGCCTTTAATCAAGAATTTGGATAATTAATCAAGTCCCTAACCCATTATAGAATCCCATCGGAAGCATACGCCTTGTCTTCCTTCTCATTGATAAACAATTCGTGTTTACATTACTCTTGTATTGAAATTGATACGTTAAATCCTATCCCTTTTTCCCCAAATTTTTACTTTTGGTTGTTTGAACATTTACTTACCTTAGTGATTACTATTCAACGATTTCTTAGTGAATTATCACTCTACTATCCATGGATACGACCCCAACATCCGTTGGGTATATTTATTATTTTGTACGACGATCGTTACAACCTCCTATAGGAGAGTGATTTTGAAAGTCATAAAAAATGGTGCCATTGCTGGGAATGGTTCTTGATTTGCCATTTGATTGTCGTTTAGTTCACTTTTGTTGAGTGTTTGTTCTCCTTTACTTTTTTGTTGTTTGTGTTATTGCGAACAGGGTGCCCATGAGTCAAGTGGGCAACCAAGAGAGTGTCGATGGATATATGGATGCGGAAAATGAACCCGTGGTCTATGGTGCTATAGGTGCATTCTGCCTACCCCCAACCATGGGAAATGTCGTGTTCTATGCGATGAGCACTATGCTCCATTTGATACAAATGAAAGGACTCTTTGTAGGGCTAGCTCATGAAGATGCCAACCGGCATATCTAGAACATTGTTGAAATATGCTTGCCTTTCAACATCAATAATATATCTCAAGAGTCAATCTGACTCTGATTATTCCCTTTCTCCCTTTTGGGGAAGCAACAGCATGTCATGAGGAGCTCCCTGAGGGCTCTATTATAACATAGAATGGACTTGTGGAAGCCTTCTTGGTGATATTCTTCCCTCCTTCTTAGATGATGCAACTAAGGGATGATATCACCAACTTCCGTCAACTACCAGATGAGACATTGCATGAAGCATGGCTAAGGTTCAAGAAAATGTTTCTATTGTATCCAAGCCATGGGTAACCAGAAAATGTTCTCTTTCAAAGCCTTCTATCGAGCCTTAGACTCGATGAACAAATCAGTGGCGAATAACCTCGCAGGTGGAACATATATGGACAAATAATATGATCTCACTGTGACTCTTTTAGATCGAATGACAAAAACAAATCGTGCATGGCATACTAGAGAGGCTGATATTTCCTCGGGGGTGACTTTGTCCATTATGACAAGTGAGATAAGGCAAAAATAAGAGGAGAGAGATGAGACAATTTCCAAGATGATGATGCAAATCGACTTATTGGCCAAACATATGGTAGGAGCCAGAAATAAAAGTGTGAATGTTATAGGAACTTATGGTTCGAAAGCTCATGATGAAGGTGTGTACTCCTCTATGGATGAGGAGGCTTGTTTTATAGCGGTGAGTTCTCGACCTATATATCAAGGTACCAACCAAGGTCCTTGATCTGAGAGATAAGAACCAATGTTGGAACTGAGACAAGGGAAATCAATGGAGAGATAGGGAGCAGGGTAGAGGCCATAATGGTCCATGGCGAGAACGTGAGAGAGACGATGATTGTTACAATCACCGTAATGTTAAACCTTATGTGCCACCACCAAAAGCCTATGTGTCTCCCTACCAACCAACGGTGAGTAACCTCAAACATTCCAAGATTGAGGACATGTTGTCTCAAGTATTAAAAAGAGTTGAATCAACGGATAGCAGGGTGAAAGATTTAAAAAGTAAGGTATCCCCTCTTTATCAAATGATGCATTCCCATTCAGCATCTATGAAGTAGTTAGAGGCCCAAATGAACCACTTCTCTTCCCAAATGAGCCCTTGTTTGAAAGGCACTCTTCCAAGTGACACACTTGAAAACCCAAAGAATGATGGCCATATGATGGCAATAGTCACTCAGAGTGGAAGGATGCTTAGCGGGGTAAGGAATCCAAATATTGAGGTTGTTGTGGATCATGAGGATAAGATAAAAGAGGATGTCATGATTAAGAATAAAGTCGATGAGAGTTTGAATATTGGGGTGAAGCCTAGTGCACCCAATGTGATTGAAAATAATGAAAACCCACATAAAGAGAAGGATGAGACCGAGTCTCCTTCTCAAATTGCTATTGAGATTGAGGAGGATGATCCAAGTGTGCCAAAGCCATTACTAAAAGGTTCCCCTCCATATCCTCAGAGGTTATCCAAGAAAAAGGAAGATGCTCAATTCAAAAAGTTTGTCAACATGTTCAACAAGCTAGCCACTAATATTCCTTTGGTTGACGCTCTTATGCAAATTTTGGGGTATGCCAAGTTTATGAAGAAATTGTTAAAGAAAAAGCGAGTGATTGAAGTGGGGACGGTGGAAGTGTCCCACAATGGTAGTGCGGTGATGACACGCAATATCTGCCCCAAACGGGAAGATCCAGGAGCCTTCACTATCCCATGTACTATTGGAGTATTTTTGTTTTGAAAGGCCTTATGTGATCTCAGGGCAAGTATCAACTTGATGCCCCTTGTGATTTTTAGAAAATTAGGCTTAGGTACGCCAAAGCCTACACCATAAAAATTGCTAATAGCTGATCATTCAATCAAATGCTCGGTGGGATTTTCTTTTGATGTGTTGGTAAAGGTAGACAAGTTAATATTGCCAGGTGACTTTGTAGTCTTGGATTGCGATGTTGATCTTGAGGTGCCCATCATATTAGGGCGATCATTGCTGGCAACTGGGAGATCTCTTTTTGATATGTAGCAAGGAGAGCTAAAGTTATGTGTGAGGAGCGAAGAGGTGATGTTCGATGTGTGTCAACCTACTAAACCACCGAACAAATTTAGAGTGGTATATGTGATCACAACCAAGGGCGAGTTGGTTAAAGCCCATGGTGAGTGTGAGATAAGGGAAGTTCCCTAATCTATGATGTTGCCAACATGGCAATAAGAAATTTGATTAAGATTTTGAAGAAGGAATTCCATGGCCTCGGATGGGGATATGCCAATCGTATTGTCATGCTTTAGGGAAATGATTAAGCTTTGAGGTACTATCGTCGAGCCGTGATGTAAAATCAAGCGCTTCTTGGGAGGAACCCAAGTGTTTTTAATTGATTTCTTTTACTTTTTGTTGTTTTTGGTGTGTTTTAGGAATACACGGAGATGGAAAAATGATAAGTGGAAAAAAAACACCAGAAAGCATGTGCGATAAGCCATGTGGTTTGTCCACCCTATTGTGCAACCGTATATGTCACCACACACACAACCAAAAATCTAGGAGGAAAACTAATTTATGGAAGTGAGGTGAGATTGAAGGTGCAAATCACACCTCCCATTGTGTGTGTCCCAAGTTGATCGTACGTCAAACCAGAAGCCTGGCAAAAGTTAAGCTCAAAATTTCCATGTGCAAAGTGATATGCGAGACGCACAGTGGCATGTGTGAATCGCACATCGTGGTGCACTCAGGTAAGTTTTAAAATTTTTGTTGACCTACCCATTAACTGACCCGACCTGACTTTTGACCCGCGACCTTTATTCTTCTTTTTCTCCGATAAACCATCACCCCCAACCTATTCTCTCTATTATACTCTCCAAAATCTCCATTACCCTTCACCAAAACTCTTCCAATCTCCTAAACTTTCCCCATAATCTTCTTCCCTCTCACCCAAATTCCTTCACCACCACTACACTGTTGTCCACAGCTCTTTTTTTCGGGAAAAAGGTTGTGTCACTATTGTTGGGCACTAAAAGCTTGAAGTTTTGATTTTTCCTCCCATATTTTCACTTGTGGTAAGTTTTCCAACGTTAAATTCATGTTTTTTAAGTAGATTGGGAACACTTATGGTGAAGCATGCTAGTTTAATCTTTCATGTTAATTTTGGGTGAGATCAGAATTTTGGGACCCTAATTTTGGGACATATTGTTGATTTTGCTTGAGAAAAATGTGGTAGATCTTGATTTTATGTTGATGCATGTAACTTGTGTTAAATTTTAGCCCTAACTTTCGTGCTTTTGGGTGAAGTCTGAGTAACCCACTTGAGTTGATGCATCATTTGGCCCTATAATAGATTGGGTGACGTCATTCCTAAGGGCAAATTGTTGTCTTCACAAGGATTTGTTTGAAAAATGTTATTTAGGCTGAACGATGCGTATGAACCACTGCGCCTGTGTGTTATTTCAATTGGATATAATTGTTTGGTGAGCGCTTTGGTTGAGGGGAGTAAATTATTGTGCGATTGAATGTACCTACGTGCTTTTCAAGAAGGCTTGATGTTCTCTATGATAGATGGGGTAACATCCTTCTTAAGAGAAATCGTTAAGCTAATCTTTAGGTTTTGAATGTGTTTGAGTTTTCCAGGGAAGTCTGAGTACCCGGATAACTTGGTTGTGGTCAATTATGCTTACGCCCTGTTGAAAATTGGTGTTTGTAGCCTTGTTGCCCGTGAATTCCACAGGTATTGCTCTACAAGTCACATGCGTAACACATAAGAAAATAAGAAATTGAAAAAATCTTAATGTTTCCTTGTGCGTTTCGCATGCGACACGCAGATCTCCACCTGCAAGACGCATAAGGCATCGCATGCCTGCACTAAAGGTGCTAGTTCACTGTTTTGAAGGGCGAAAGCCTGTGCGATGCGCACAATGGCTGAGGCAAAATGCACAAGCCTTCACACTGTGATGGTACATCTGCTCAGGTTTCTATTAGCATGCCTGAAGCCACATGCGAAGTGTACAACCCATGTGCGGCTTGCATGTGACCCGCACATGCCAGCAGTAACCTGATGTGTTTTCTTCTCCTTTGCATTTGTCACGACCCAATTTTTCGGTCATGATGGCACCTACAACCCCCGGTAGGTGAACAATTCCCCGTAGCCCAGAACAGTTAGTAATGGGCTACTATCTAGCAAATAAGGGAACAAGACAAATAAAATAGACAACATGGATATAAATATATACATAGGCGGAAACTAAACCAAACCCCAAGACCTGGTATCATAGTACAGAGCCAAACTATATACATGGAGTGCAAATAAACCAAAACTATATATCCAGATGTCTCTGAATGGTAATAGAGTACATGAAGCAAAAGATAAACTAAAGCTAAGCTCCGATCGCCAAGAGCTCACCCTCAGCCTGAAGTAGTCCCCAATAGATCTCCAAGAACGAATCACAGCGACCTAACGGCGATGGCCCACGCTAGGATCTGCACCCAAAGATGCAGGGGGTAGGGGTGAGCACAAAATGCGAAGCATAAGGTACCCAGTAGGTATCATAGGCCGACTGGGCACATATAAGATAAAAGCGCAGTAATAGACAGAATAGAAGCAAGTAGTCACAAAAATCAACGAAAGGTACACAGGAACTAGCC
>QJPP01004381.1:0-90787 GCA_003996215.1 Jaltomata sinuosa
AAAATCTAGCATATCAAGAATCATCAAGTCACCCCAAGTCTCTGAATCACCAATAGATAACATACAGGATCTCACAATCCGATCCACTACTAAAGAATCTCCTACTGGGGTCGAAACAGAAACAGGAACAGATAATGGCTCAGTAGCCAACCCCAAACAAGGCACAAAGTAGGCAGATACATATGAACAAGTGGATCCAGGATCAACTAAAGCCATAGCAGACTGATGGCACACAGAAATCATACCTGTAATCACAGCATCTGAGGCCTCTACCTCTGGTCTCCTAGGGACCGCGTAAAACTGACGATGACCTCCACCTGCCCGACCCCCATCCCTACCACCTGCTCTGCCACGCGGAGCACTACCTCTACTCTGACGACCACCCCCTCTAGCTGGTGGCTGAACTACTCATAAAGGCTCGGCCAACTGAACTGTACCCTGCTGAGGGCAATCTCTAGCAAAATGACCAATCGCACCACAAGTAAAACAATCCCCTGACGGCCTGCTCAGTCGAGATGAACCAGCAGACCCCGTATGACCACCGCGACTTGATGCCCCAGAAACTATACCCCTCGAAGACTGGCCGCCATAGCCCTGATGGCTGCTCTGACCCTGCTCGAACTAGGTACTACCGAAAGTCTGAAGGGAAGCCTGCACCGGTCGGCTGAACTGACCCTGGTACTGCTGTGGCTGATAACTCCGGCTCCACTGGCCAGGACCTCTACCACCATATCTGGAGCCACTATAGACACCCTGATGTCGAGGCCTCTTATCTCTGGACCCCTGATCATGTCGCTGTAAGTCCTCCACAGTGCGGGCATAATCTATGATAGCTTGAAATGACCGACCACTGGCAATCAATATCTCAGCTGGCTGCCTGATCTCTGGCCTCAAACCCCATACAAATCTGCGAATCCTATCAGCCTCGGTAGGAATGATCATAGCTCCGAACGTGTTAGCTGATGGAAACGGGTCTCATACTCCAAGATAGTCGTAGATCCCTGCACGATATGAGTAAACTGCTCCCTGCGACGCTCCCGATCACTCTGGGGTAGGAACTTGGCCATAAAGGCCTCATAAAACTCAGACCAGGTCAAAGGAGGTGAAGACGGTGGTCTACAAGCAACCTGGGCCCTCCACCATAACTTCGCTGGGCCCTCCAACTGATAGGTAGTATAACCAACCCCGTGAGTCTCCAACAAACCCAAATGATGCAACATCTCCTCACAGGTAGTAATAAAGTCATGTGGATCTTGTCCAGAAGTACCCGCAAACCTCGGAGGTGCTAACCTCAAAAACCTACCCAACACCTTCTGCTCTGACTCTGTCATAGCTGGGCGAGGAGCAAGAGGCTGTGCAACAGATAAAACCAGAATAACCTCCGTACGGGGAGCCATAGTAGCAGGCTGCGCTCCTGAGCTCTGTGCACCCAGGGCTGCCCCCTGAGCGGATGTCTACGCTACCTCAGAAGGCCGCTCTCCAATCACACCTAAAATCTGTAATAGTAATCCCCGAATATCTGGATATGGAGCTGCGGCTGGAGCTGGCACAGAAGTGGGCACTGGAGCTGGTACTGGTTCTGGAGCTGGTACTGGAGCTGGCGCTGGAGCTGGTGGTACCTGGGCTGCCCCCTGATCCACATGCTGCTCGGGCTCTATCTCCACCCTAGCAGCTCTAGCAGGTGCCACTGATCGAGGGCGTCCTCGACCCTTAGCTGGAGTGGGAGGCTCATCTTCGCGTGATGCCGATGATCTCGTACGAACCATCTGTGGAAGAATGAAGTAGAACAAATTAGGTTTCCAGAAACTTCAAGGGTACAACGCACGACACAGAAGCAATGAAAGAGTCCAATTCCTAAAATATCACTGTAGCCTCCCAAAGATTGAGTACGGACGTCTCCGCCCCGATCCGCAGGACTCTACTAGACATTGGCTCCTATACCGATGACACCGGTGAACCTAAAGCTCTGATACCAAGTTGTCATGACCCAATTTCTCGGTCATGATGGCACCTACAACCCCCGGTAGGTGAACCAATCCCCGTAGCCCAGAACAGTTAGTAATGGGCTACTATCTAGCAGATAAGGGAGCAAGACGAATAAAATAGATAACAGGGATATAAATATATACATATGCGGAAACTAAACCAAACCCAAGACCTGGTATCATAGTATAGAGCCAAACTACATACATGGAGTGCAAATAAACCAAAACTATATATACAGATGCCTCTGAATGGTAATAGAGTACATGAAGCAAAAGATAAACTAAAGCTAAGCTCCGATCGCCAAGAGCTCACCCTCAGCCTGAAGTAGTCTCCACAGATCTCCAAGCACGAATCACAGCGATCTAACGGCGATGGCCCACGCTAGGATCTGCACCCAAAGATGCAGGGGGTAGGAGTGAGCACCAAATGCGAAGCATAAGGTACCCAGTAGGTATCATAGGCCGACTGGGCACATATAAGATAAAAGCGCAGTAATAGACAGAATAGAAGCAAGTAGTCACAGAAATCAACGAAAGGTACACAGGAACTAGCCCAGAGGGAAATCAACAGCACCACATGTGAGGCTAGCAAGCAGAATATACACACCAAAGGCACAGGTGAAAGTAAGAAATAACGCACCTGGGGTCCTTGCAATAACAGTGTATATAAAATAAGTTTACGAAATGGACGGTATACCGGTAACCTCAAGTGTAAGAAGAGAGAGAAAGATAATGATAGGCATGCTCAGAGACATGAATCGAAACTCACTAATCATATCAATCTCATATCCAGAAAACTAACAGTCTAGCGTGACCAAGCCTCATTACTTATCCATAATAGAAGAACAACTCTGTAAGTAATAACAAAAGTCCTACCTACAGTCCCCCGGCCCCGCCCATACACCGAAGGACACAACAAGTGAAAACAAACCCTCCGGCATCCCATACTACCGGAGCGTCAAATCAGCAAACAACAACAAGGGTGGAGCTCACAATGAATGATATGATGCATGAAGATCTCAAGTGCCATGGTATCTTCTGTATGTACCTCCTCCGGCGCCGATCCGGCCCAGCAGGTAGGTTCCATGGAAGGACAACTGCCCGTATAAACCTCTAACTCCACCGTATACCCCTCCTCCGGCACACGCAGCCGTAGCCCCTAGTCCCGGATGGCAAGGTCCATGAGGTCTCCAGACCCCATACTAAAAGCTCATATCAGAACATGTCGTCCGGGAAGCAAGTCCGGTTATCAGGATGGAGACCCAATCTCGAATATGCAATGCCCAGACCCTGTCCAGGACTAAAGTAGTAGGAAAATGTCTCAAAAACCCCTCCAAGGGTGCCCGGGCGTAACCGGGTCTAAACAGTAAAAAGTCATCTCAGGTGCTCGGTCCGACCGAGGCTAAAAACCATCTCAAGTAGCAAGAAAACTCAACTAGCACTCCGGCCCTGCCGAGTCTAGTGTAGTAGTAAAACTGGTGTTTTAAAACATAATTTTACTTTCTTTTACCCAAGAATACTCACAAGTCAATCAACCATTTCCAAATCATTTCCATCAAAAACGGGCCCCCCGGGCCATGCAAGGTTTAGAAAACAGTGCCAGTAGGCCCGAAGCCAAAACCACAGTAAAACATGGATAAAACCTCTTTATATGCATGGAAATGGTATGATCACACACAATAGCTGCCCCGCAGCTCACAATCAACCTATCGACCCTGCACAGGCCCACAGCTACTCAGCAAGCATAACCAGCCTAGAAGGATAATTCTATGCCCGGGACTCGCGGACATTCCCAAAATCCCACCTTCTATGTTCCAGAGTCAACAAGGCCTCACAGGACCACAAGGGTAAATAAAATATATCGGCAAATACTACAAGCAACGGAGGAACAAAAGTAGGCGGACATGAATAAAGCGGTCGAGGTCTGTGGTACCAACCTAATAAACCAACCCAAGGATGCCCATTAATACAATTTTATTCTATATATGCGGAGTCTAGGGAAAATAAACCGTAACCTACCTGTCGTCCGACGACAAGCTTAAACCTCTCCGAAAAATCCCCAACACGAAATCAAACTCGAACTCGGGCTTGAATAACTTGACGTCGATAATTGATTTCTTGTGGTGCTTTAACAAAAGCACCAACCAATCACCATTTCCCCTCCTTAACACAGTGTCGTAACACAATATATTTATATGTGTAACATCTACATAACCCACTTGTTAGAGAGGAACAATAAAGTGAAAAGGATGCTGGAGCTTATGTTGTCACAATGAAAAGAAAAAGTCATGTTCTAACCTAATATACTATATAATGAAAGGTAAATGTAAGTTAGGCAGCAACAATTAAAGTAATCTCAACATGCTGCCACCTTTAGCAATCATTTGCTGGCCACTCCCTCCACCTACACGTGGAGTGGAGGTGGCAATTACAAAGGAAAAAGAAATTCTTATCCCGTTACATATATATTCGGGTATTGCATAAATTCGTGGTAAAATAAATATAATATTTTAAATATACCATAATTCATAAAAAATTATTTCAAACAAAACCTACTATATTATAATAATAATTTTCAACATAATTAAATTTACTATCTCCGTTAAAATATTATGATGTATAAAAATCTTATAAAATAAATACATATACAATTATAACGTTTCAAAAATATTTCTCATAAACCTTTAAAATATTTTGAAAAGGCAATACTAATATAGTTTTTACCAAATTCAATTTTTAAATAAAATATTTTCAAATACACGCACGATGCTAATAAAATTCTTAAGTTTAGGCTCGTAATTCGCCAACGCACGATTTTGATACTCAAGAATTCTCTCGGGATCCTCCCTTATGTTTTATCACTGTTTCAGAACTGAAATGGCATTTTAAAACGTGAAGTCGAGGCTTAAATCGAGTTTGACCCGACCCGGTTCGCGATCCGGTTCGCAACCCGTTTTCTGCCAGACAGTCCGCGGTAAAATAGTCATAACTTTTTACTCCGAGATCAGTTGGACGTGAGGTTTTATGCGTTGGAAACTAGACTCGTAGACCTTCGATTTGGTATTTCGGGGGACTTCTAACTCTTTATATATTGGGAGAAAAGCCCTGAGACATTTGACCCAAAGTTCAGAAAATTTGTTAAAGGTCTTACGATATCTTTTGTCGATTTGCTTGACTTCAAAACTTATACGTGGAAATGACCGGAAGGGTCATTACAGCATCATAGGTCAACTGAGCTTAAGCAGTTATTATATCGAGTAAAGAATACTAAAATAACCCTACACGCAGAAAAGTCCCAACAGTTCAATAATAATAATAATAATACCACAATATATCTCAATCAAAATAACAATCTAAATGATAATACAATGCAATGAAATAAGATGAAATGCAATGGCCATGCCTACCGATATATACACCCCCTTCTCAGTCTCTGTTGGAAGGTGGAACCCATGGGGAACTTGCGAGGTCCACATACCCCATCCAAAATCCTGTCTCGGACGAAATCAATAAAATATAATATATCTATGTCTGAAATCCTATATCAGATTGAATAAGTAACATATCATATATCTATGCCTGGAATCCTACATCAGGCTGAATAAGTGAAATATCATATATCTGTGTTCGAAATCCTGCATCAGACTGAATAAATAGAAAATATTTTATTTTCTTTTAAAATCAGTGCTTCCAATGGTACAATACAATATTTCATGAGATAAATGCATATGCATGAAAAATGAAGTAACAACAAGCCAATTACACTGATATGATCAAGATTTTAGAATCACAATAAGTTCATGAACACAGGCCACGAACCTTAATCTCAATCCAGGAATCTAAATTCCTTATCCCCCAGCGTAGTATAATTCCCAATTTGGGCATCACAATGATAATTCAATTTATTTAGTACACAATCCCATAATTTCACCCAACCCATAGCATGCCTTACATGATAATCCCACCCAAGCAAGGTCTAAAGAAAGTTAAGTCATAACCTACCTCGAAGACGAACTACAAACTCTACAAGATCACACCTATGCCTTTTCTTTACGAAGAACCGCTGAATGCAACCACTCTATCAAAAATAAGTTCTACATTTAAACACAAATTCAACGATACCCATATTGCTAAGGTTCTAATCCGTATCCAAAAAGTCAACCTCGATCCCAAAAAGGGAAAAATTAAAAATTTATTGGAAAATTAATTTACCCAAACATTAAGAAGTTCATTTATGAAATTTCATCAAAAATAGTGTTAAAATCGAGCTTGAAATTATTAAAATATCATTGTTTAACTTTATGGGGAAAACCTCAAATTCCCAAGTTCAAGCGTGATTTAAAACGAGAAAATTTGGTAAAATGTATGTCAAAATCTGATTATCCATACTACAAGGACCTTAGTTTCCAAAAATCAACGAAAATTCATCACAAATTGATCCTCAAATCAAGATCTTTTCATTTCATAAACTTCAGTGTTTTGAATCTTACTTTATGAATCAAAATCATGAAAAACAAAATAGATGTTCTTAGAAAATGAGCAAAATGAAGTTAGAAACACATACCCAATATTTGTACGAGAAAAATTGCATTAAAATTTTTCTCAATCGGAGCTCTCTAGCTCCAAAAGTTAATTTTTTCATGAATGAACAAAGTCTGAAAATATATACACTGTTCAACTACGATTATGGTTGCTAAAAGCCATTACCCATTGCTAAAAGTCAAGAATCTGATCGCTAAAGGTTTGCACCAACACCCTTTTGCACCAGTAATCTAATTTCTCACTTAAAAAGGCCGTAACTCTCTCATACCATAGAAAAATGCCCCGATTCTTTTTCCAATCTAATTTATCCCTTAAAACTATATCTCTAGTATCCAAAACCAAAGCTTCTCCAAATATTTGATTTTCATACTCTTAAACTATCTTTGCACGCAATAATTGAGTTGATCATAACCATAGTTCTGAGCCTACCTAATTCACCAAAATCTAACATAGTCACTATAATCTGATAATTGTAAATCTAGTACCAAATCTATACGAACAAAATACCATGACCTCACAAATTCTCTATTCACAATTCCAAAATGACTTTCCATTTCCCCCAAAAAGGGATCTCCACTCTTCTGAGCCCATTCTAAGCATTTCTTGTCAGAAACTAGCTTTATCCAAAGCTGATAGAGCTGATTCCAAGTCTGTTAGTACTGTTTCATCGAGCTAAAGTTACTGAGTCAGAAATCAATATCAATTTCATATATATCTTCAAATGTCATGCTTTAACTACTATTCCAATAATCATATCCTCATACCAAAACTTGGAAAAACCACCGATGAATCCAATAAATTTTTATACTATAAGCATATACATCTATACATCGCCAAATGTCTAAGTAACTCATTATACTAATTCATATATTTTCCATCACCTAGGTAGTATCAATTTCACCCAAAATTCTTAATAAACCCTCAAAACTGCAAGTCTTTCTGATAATACACCTGCAAGCCAGCTGATCGAATACGAATAATCTAACCCCAAATAGAAATGAAAAATCACACATATATCACTAATTGACACCAAAACTAACACCAAATCTGCAAAAGAGCCACTACGAAGTCCTTCATAAGTCTATGTCAAAATTACTCCACCTTCCACTAATGAATATTCCAATTCGTGCTATCTTTCCTAAACTCAAAGACTACAATCTACACAAACCTTTAATTCTGCACCAAGGATCCATATATGATGACTCACATTTTTCAACTTGTACCAATCACGCAATGCTACTAGGACTTTGATCTCTCAACTTGTACCCATAAAATAATTCTGAATACTTCAAACTCTCTGATATACAAACCTCTTGTCCCTTTCGTTAACTCATTCACCATTCTATATTATTCGACTAAAGGGCCATGGCCTACTACCTTATATTCTAAATCAAATCCTTTGAGTGTATTACTTCATTATACCTTTTAAAACTCCAAAGTAATAAATTCTGCAACCCATGTGCTCTTCCATGCACAAGTCTTTCCAAGTCCTTTATAATCATCATTCTCGATCATCCTTATCTTACAAATCCATACCCTAACATAATCCACTACCACAAATATAGCCTTACCATAGAAAGCCTGAATTCTGATCCAAATCATATAGATAACTTTCTTTACCGATCAACATCAACCCATTCACTTATGAATGCTATAATATCACACGCCTTAGTGCATCACCAATTATTTTCTCATTGATCTGATCACGTTCTTCATTTGAAATATGAACCTTATTAGTTATCAAACTCAAAACCACCATGAAACTTATCACAACACTTGACCTAAACGTCTGTAGACTTCTTTCTCTAAGCATACTCAGTAGTTTACAACCCATATGAAAAACACGTGATAGTATCACCATAACTTGAGCAGGACCCAGGTATCACCATAACTTGAGCAAGACCCAGGTAACCACATCATTCTAAATCTAAGTCTCACTTCTTGAAGATGAATCCTTATACTTCCAAATAAAAATAGATACCCTCACCTTATTTTCCAAATGTCATATTCCATTTTTAATCACTGTTACCGTTATAAGTTTAAATTTCTTCAAGTCTACTCAAGGAGTATTTCAAAACACCATAAGTCCTATATAAACCAAGCTAATTACTAAAGTAGTAACAACTACAAATTCTGGATACCTGAACGTCTTTCCTACCTTACTAGAATCTTTTAACTAAAAATATTTCTAAATTAGTCACATCACACGTACAACTCATCACAAAGTCTTCTCATCAAATTTACTTAGTAGCCCAGATAACTTCACGAAACTGATTCTGGCTGCCGATTTAATACCTCAAACCATAAACACATTGCTTCAAATTTGTAAAATAATCAATTTCTACATGCATATTCTCACTAACATTTTCAGATGATTCCATACAACATACTCACTGAAATATTTCTTTACCCATAAGCTCATCATCCCAATATTGATTTACTCCTCTTGGTCTTAATCTATATCATTAGCCTTCAATTAAATCTCTGAAATATGCTTCACAACTTGAACATATTAATACCTACCATCGATCCACCACTTTAATTTCCCTTATAAATTGATGTCTCATCAAGTGTCCGTAGTAAAAACTAGTTGGTCCTTCAAATCTGAATGTAGTGTCAAACTCTATTATCCAAATAGGTGTACAACTGATAGCTCCTTAGGTAATTAACCTTTTACACTCATTACCGATATATTTATTTTCATTCATCACTTGCTCTACCCTGGCAGTATCACATCATAAAAGCCCATAAGATTCACCACTTTTCTACAATATAACCATCGAAAAGTTCATACCCAAATCACATTATACATTCCTATCCATCAAGTAACAACATGTATTACACAAACTACTCAGTCTCTATCCCAAAATAATATGCACCCTTGTATTCATCTCACACAAATAAGTAAATATATCCCTTGCTAAAAAATATCGTCACATAGTCCCATAAAAATCCAATCACGAAAGAAACTTTTTCACTCTTGGTCTAAAACCGACAATCATCTTCCTTCAAGGACTCTTAACACTTGGTCATCTTTATCCTTTATGTCACCTCACACATAGTCAATTTACCCTTTCGTAAATCTTAGTCAATAGAAATATTAGCACACCTCGTGACTCTAGCCAAGTAAACACAAGTCCTACTATAGAAGCCATATCCTAAAACTCAGACCGTTCAAATTCTCTTTACTGTATCGCTTCTTCACAAGATAGAAAATATACTCTTCATAAAAACCTCAAAACTAGTCATACCACCTCAAACCTTATTATAAGAAGCTATCCTTTACACTCTACCATAATCGCTGTTCTTTTACTCAATCCGTTGGTTCCTTACAACTTTAACCATTTCTTAAAATAATAGTAGTACCTATCCCATCACTGAACTGTTAAATCCTTGCCAGTACACTCATGCCATAAGACTGTAGTAGAAATTTTGATCTCTGTTGAAGCATCTTCGTTCCCATCATACATTGAACCACCAATTCTTGTTATGACAAACTTCCTTAACTATAGTCTTCCAATTCACCATGCTTATTACCGGGTTATCCTCTTAGTCATACCATTTCCAATTATCAACACTATTTCAGATACCATTTACATATATATATATACTCCTTCAACTGCTAAAAACTAATCACAGGAGATTAGACATCATAAAGTTCTTTAAACCACTGTTCACATTTCCATATGAATATCCTTAAAATGCATCATCTGAACCACAACCTTACTCAAGTTGTCTTTGAATCATAAATATAGTCCAAATCTGGCTATAAATCCTTCTCATTAGTCTGCCACTACCATCTTAATACCAGGTATTGCACCAAACCACACGATGTCACCCCCAACTGTAAGCGTGCGAATCCAAGAATGTTTTCTTGCTATAAGTGAGAGAATGGAATAAGGAAATTTTCAGAGTTAGACCAGACCAAGAACGCACGATAAGGAATCAAGAAAATAAAATTTTCTAAAGTCCTATAGCCTCCCAAAGATAGATACCAAATGTCTTCATACCAATCTACAAGACTCTACTAGACATTGCTCTTGTACTCATGAGACTGGTGAACCTAGCGTTCTGATACCAACTTGTCATGACCCAAAACTCACAAGGGTTGTGATGGCACGTACCCCAATCCAACCATGGTAGATAAGCCTAACTCAATAAATACAAGCAACTTAAAGTAAGGTAAATAGCAGAATAACACAATGAATATCCAATAATAACTCAATTCAACAATAATAAAAAGGAAACCGAACAGTAAGACTCCCAAAAACATCATAAGACTCAGCTATCACGAATACAAGAGCGACTCTAAGTACATAATATCTTAACCAAATACTATAATACTGACTGAGAAAATAAATAAAATAGAGATAAGTAGTAGAGGAAGTCGAGACAGTCTCCAAACACAGGAGCTCACCACAGCTTTAAAAATATCAAAAACACACGAACTCTAGTTGTGGGATCCACTTGCACCTGAATCTGCATCAGAAGGATGCATGAAAGTAGGGGTAAATACAGTTCACTTGTACTCAGTAGGCATCATAGGCCGGTTGAGCTTAAGTAGTTACTATATCGAGTAAAAAATACTAAATTAACCCCACACGAAGAAAAGTCCTAGCTTTTCAACAACAATAATAATACCACATTATATCTCAATCAAAATAATAATCCAAATGATGCCATGGGATGAAATGCAATGGCCATGCCTACCAGTATACATCCTCTTCTCAGTCTATGCTAGAAGGTGGGACTCATGGAGGACTCACGAGGTCCATATACCCTGCCTAAAATCCTGCCTCAAACAAAATCAATAAAATATAATATATGCGTGTCGAAGTCCTGCGCCAGACTGAATAAGTAACATATCATATATCTATTCCCAGAATCCTACATCGGACTGAATAAGTGAAATATCATATATCTGTATCCAAAATTCTGCATCAGACTAAATAAATAGAAAGTATTTTATTTTCTTTTAAAATCAGTGCTTCCAATGGTACAATACAGTATTTCATGAGATGAATGCATATGCGTGAAAAATGAAGTAACAATAAGCCAATTACATCGATATGATCAAAATTTTAGAATCACAATAAGTTCATGAACACAGGCCACGAGCCTCAATCTCAATACAGGAATCTAAATTCCTTATCTCTCAGCATATTATAAGTCCCAATTTGGGCATCACAATGATAATTCAACTCATTTAGTACTCAAATCCATAATTTCACCCAACCCATAGCAAGCTTTACACGATAACTCTCCACCCAAGTAAAGTCTAAAAAAAGTTAAGTCATAACCTACCTCGAAGTTGAACTGCAAACTCTACAAGATCCTGAGCCTTTTCTTTACGAAGAGCCTCTGAACGCAATCACTCTATCAAAAATAAGTTTTATGCGTAAACACGAATCCAACGATATTCATATTGTTAAGGCTCTAAGCCGGATCCAAAAAGTCAACCCAAAAGTCAACTTCGAGCCCGAAAGAAAAAAAATCAGAAATTTATTTGACAATCAACTTACCCAAAGATGAAACAGTTCATTTATGAAATTTCATCAAAAATGGAGTCAAAATCGAGCTTGAAATCATCAAAATATTATTCTTTAACTTTACCGGGGAAATTCCAATTCCCAAGTTCAAGTGCGGTTTAACACGAGAAAATTTGGTAAAATTTATGTCAAAATCAGATTATCCATAATACAAAAATCTGAGTTTCCATAAATCAACGAAAACCCATAACAAATTGATCCTCAAATTAAGATCTTTTCATTTCATAAACTTTGAGATTTCAAATCTTACTTTATGAATCAAAATCATAAAAAATAAAATATATGTTTATAGAAAATGAGCAAGATGAAGTTTGAAACACGTACCCAATGTTTTTACGAGAAAAACACATCAAAAATTGCCTCAATCGGAGCTCCCTAGCTCCCAAAAATTAATTTTTAGTGAATGAACAAAGTCTAAAAATTTATACACTGTTCAGCTACGATTCGGGTCGCTAAAAGCTATTTCCCGTCGCTAACGGTCAAGAATCCAGTCGCTAAAGGTCTGCACCAGCATCCCCTTTGCACCAGCAATCTAGTTTCTCACTAAAAGGCCGTAACTCCCTCATATGATAGCGAAATGACCCGATTCTTTTTTTATTAGCTCCTAAATAATAATACGGACCTACACGTTTAATTATAACTTCATTTCACATTTGTTTGACCAGTCATATATTGTTTTTGCTCGTTCAAGAATTATTTCATATTCCGCGATAAAAACCCAACCTCGACTTATCAAAATGACACCAAACTTTTCAAATTAGTCCTATAATTCATGCTCAAAATTTTGAAAGTCTCAAAATAATTTTTCAATCTTTAGAACTAAAAATGGACCATTTTATTGACAAATATTTCTTAAACAAGGCCAAAGCACCCAAAATATTTAGAAATTCATTGGAAACTCATCCAAAATCTCCCGAACACAAACTAAATATGCTACTAGATTGAAAATAATATTTCAAACTCAATGAAATCATCAACTTTATCAATGGAGGTCATTATCCATGAATGTTGACCCGAGTCAACTCTAGGCCAAAACTTTCAACTTTTCAATCAACTATCCAAAATGCATCTTAAACGCTTTGAGACCCAAACCAATAGTGCAAACCACTTGTAAAATATTCTCCGGACCTGATAAAATTATTAAAATACCCAAATGAGATCATTTTAATCGAATGTTGACCGAAGTCAACTCTTTACTTAGAAATCTCCAAATTTTCAAATAATGATTCAAAACTCATTCAAAAGCCTCGGGAACTGAACCAAACCTTCAACTAGACCAAAAGTAACCCTCTGGACCTAGTGGAATCATTGAACTCAAAAATAACCTTTCTAACCTCGAATGTTGACTTTGGTCAACTCTCTTAAGTTTTCAACTTTCAAAACTTAAAAACTCTTCCAAAACTCATTCAAATATACCGAACCCGAACCAATAGTCTCACTAATCCAAAAATAATGTTCCAAAGCTTCTGGCGCTGTCAAAATTTTGATACGAGCTCAACTTCTATGGATATTGACTAAAGTCAACCATATCAACTTTTCAATCTTTCAAAATGAGAAACTTGCATAATTCTCAACCAACCACTTCGGGAATAATGAAACCCATTCTCGTAAACCACAAATACCATAATACTACTATGAAAAGGGTTAAAGTCATTAAAATATACCAAAATTTAGAAATTACTATGAAGGTTGTTACATAAGATTTACTTGAATACCTAGACCCTTCTGAAAGGATCTTTAGAAATGTATTGTAAACTGAGTCCCTCGGTCATTGATAATAGATAATAGAACTCCATGAAGGAGAAAAATCTCCCGAATGTAAAGCATGGCTAATCCTCGGCTGAATATGTCATCCTGACTGGCAGAAGTTAAGCATATTTCGTTAGTCTATCAACAATTTCCCTAATAGAATCATACCTTCATGGTGTGCGAGGCAAACTGGTGATAAAGTCCATAATTATCATGTCCCATTTCCATATCGGAAGCTCAATATAGTGAGTTAGGCCTCCAGACCTCTGATGTTCTGCTTTAACTTGCTGGCAGTTGGGACATTAGGCTACCATCTCGGTGATATCTCTTTTCATGCCATTCCACTAATAGATATGTCAAAGGGCCCCATACATCTTTGTAGCTCTAGGGTGAGCTAAATATCTAGAATAATGGGCCTTTGTAAGGATCTTTGCTTGGAGCTCTTCTGCTATCGGTACACATAAATGGCTCTGGTATCTAAGGACTCCATCTCCAGTCAGCTCAAATAAAGGCTGTTGCTGCTGTGGAATCCTTTACCTCAGTTTTATAAATGTAGGATCCTCGTGCTGTCACTCTTTCATTGCAGTAACAAAGGAAGATTCTGCCATATTCTAAACAACAACACATCTATCCTCTGCGTCTATCAACCGCACTTATAAACTAGCTAGCTGGTGTAGATCTTTGGTCATTTCAACCTTATCATCTTCAACATGGCTTAGATTGCCCACAGACTTCTGATTAAGCGCATCAGCATAACAATATTAGCTTTTACCGGGATGATATAAAATGTCAACATCATAGTCCATTATCAATTCTAGCCATCTCCTATATCATAGGTTCAAATCTCTCTACTTAAATAAATACTAAAGGCTCTGGTGGTCAGTGAAAACATCAAAATGAACCCCATATAGGTAATGCCGCCAAATCTTCAGGGCAAAAACAACTTCAACTAACTCAAGATCGTGAGTAGGATAGTTCTGTTTATGTTTTCGTAGCTGTTTGGAGGCGTATGCAATGTACTTGCCATGCTGTATAAGAACACACCCTAAGCCAATTCTCGAGGCATCACAATATACAACATAACCCTCAGTGCCATTCGGAAGAGTCAGGACAGGCGTTGTGGTAATCCTTTTCTTTAGCTCCTGGAAACTCTGCTCGCATGCCCCAGTCCACTAAAGCTTAACTGCCTTATGTGTCAGCTTCGTCAGTGGTGTGGAGATAAAGGAGAACCCCTTCACAAACCTATGGTAATATCCTGCCAGTCCTAAAAAGCTACAGACCTCTATCAGATTCAAAGGCCTTGTCCAATTCATCATTGCTTCAATCTTTTGGCCATCAACTCTGATACCGTCGCCGGTGATAACATGAAAAAGAAAAAGCTACAGAAGTTATCCAAAATTAACATTTAGAGAATTTAGCATATAACATGTAGTCCTAGAGAGTCTGTAATATAGATCGCAAGTGGTCTGCATGCTCGGTTTCCAATCGTGAATATATCAGGACATCGTTAATAAGAACAATCACAAATACATCCAAGAATGTTTTGAAGACTTGGTTCATAAGATCCATAAAGGCTGCTGGGGAATTTGTAAGCCCGAAAGACACGACAAGGAATTCAAAATGTCAATACCTGGTCTTGAAAGCTGTCTTCAAGATATCAACATCCCTAACTCACAATTGATGATAACCGGATCGCAAGTCGATCTTGAAAAAGCATTTGGCACCCTATAACTGGTCAAAAAAATCATCAATTCATGGAAAAGGATATTTATTCTTGATCGTGACTTTATTTAGATTCTTGTAGTCAATACACATCCGATAGGAGCCATCTTTCTTTTGAACAAATAGAATCAAAGCACCCCATAGGAATGTACTTGACCTAATAAAGCCTTTATCGAGCAAGTCCTTCAGCTGTTCCTTCAATTCCCTTAGCTCTGCAAGATCCATTATTTAGGAAGGAACGAATATAGGCTGTGATCAGGAAGCAAGTCTATAACAAAATCAATTTCCCTTTCTTAGGGAATTCCTGGAAGCTCATCAGGGAATACCATCATAAATTCATTCACAATAGGAACTGACTGAAGAGTTGCTAGCTCCTTATCCCCAACATGAATTAGATGGTATATATAGCCTTTAGAAATCAACTTTTGAGCCCTAAGGCATGAAATAAACTTACCCCTAGGCGTGGGTACATTACCTTTTCATTCCAAGACTAGCTCACCTAGAAAATAAAATCTGACCAGCTTCGCACGACAATCAATATTAGCATAACTAGCTACCAACCAATCCATACTCATAATGACATATAAGTCTAGCATAGTCAATTCAACTAAATCAGCAGAGGTGGGACGGTCATTAATTAACACCATACAACCTCGATAGACACAACTAGCTATAATAGAATCGCCAATCGGCGTAGACACCTCAACTGATTGCGGTTATAACTCAGATCTCATGTCAAGCTTACCAACAATAAATGGAGTAATACATGAAAATGTAGAGCCAGGATCTATCGATGCATAAACAACTTGAGAAAGTATCATTAATATACCTGTGACAACATTCGGGGATGCCTCTGAATCCTATCTGTAACACCCCAGGTATTTAAAGTTGTTCTTTGTCCTGTGTCGGAGACTTACGGGCCTAAATATGAGAGTTTGATTAACACTGCGTGTTTTCGAGGATATTTGATTTAAATTAGAATTTGGTAAAAGTTATATATTTTTACTGCCTTCCTAAAAATGTCTTAAATATTTATGAAAAAAAATTTAGTTACAAATTATTTGTATGTATTTATTTTGTAAGATTTTTATAATTTATTAATATTTTAATGGAGATAGTGAGTCTGATGATGTCAAAAAATTACTATTATATGAGGTAGATATTATTCAAAATAAGTTTTTATCAATTATAATATATTTAAAAATTCATGTGTATTTTATCACGAATCTATGTAGTACCTAAGTATATACGTGACTTGGGGCCATCCAAAGTAAATTAATAAAGGAGGGTGTTGATAACACCATTGTTACGTGGAAGCTTGGCACCAGTGTAGGAAGTGAGTAATTATAGTACTCATAAATTATGGAATAAGTTAATATAATTATATTTTTATATATGTATATATATCAAGTGCCAGTTATAATTTTTTTTAGATAAAAGAGGCTTGATATGTTTTACCCTTTGCTCTCCACATTGACATGAGGTGTCCATATCCCTGTACCTTCCTCCAACTCTTTATCAACCTTAGCCCTTTTTATCAATAACAACTTTAATTCCAAAAGTCCAAAAAAAATTGCTCCCTTTTTATCATCGTGATTCTTGGGCCTTTTCCATATCAATGTTATTTATTCAACTTTATGAGCCCTTCAATTGAAGGAAGATTCTTCCTCTTTCAACTGTCTCTCTACCTGAAGAATGAGGTTTTGGTATTTTGTCTAGAATCCTGATAGTCGCGTTCATGGTGTGAGAAATCTTCAATTCCTTAAGAATCGATTGATTTCATTCATAGCTATAGGTTTTGAATCATGTGAGCATTTATGGACGAAAACAGTACAGCACGTAGGGGTAATACGATTTGCTCTATGTGAAGTTTATATTATCATTTGATAGACTGTTATTGAAGGACGTTGATGACATGACGTGGGAGGTAAAGTCCAAGAAGTAAGGTATGTAAAGGCTACCTCTTTCTTTTCTTGGCACGATTTTTTAATTCTAGCGGTTATAAATTTATCGTACTTTTGAGGAACTATTTGTAGAGCTTTAGAATTATTATATTCCTCTTATACCGTTATTCTTCGTCATGAACTCGTATTCAATAGTATTGACTCCGTATCCAATGGGAAAATAGTAACTGCATATGTATTCTTGTTAATGGGCTAACTTGGGGCGAGCATATCTCCCAATATATAAAGAGTTAGAGGGCCTATTATATATCGAATTAAAGGTCTTTGAGTCTAGTTTTTGGAACATCATAACGTTCATCTATATGATGTCATATTTAAAGGTTATGACCATTTTATCACAGACTGTCCGGGCAAAATCGGGTAGGACCAAAATTATCACAAAATTGTGTTTTGACTTGATTTTGATATAGTAACGATGGTGGGTACTTTTAAGAACTTGTTTATTTTGGATTTTGAAGCTTTTGTTATGGTAACCTCCCTTCTACGACCCTCCTACGCAATTTCACGTTCTAGAATCTTCTTATAGACTTTCGAGCCAAAAGAAATGGTGTTTTGGATACCGTGGCTCCGGGCAGCCTTTTTCTTATTAAGTTGGGTCATCATTGTTGTATATTGACGGTATTAAAGTGTTGGTGAGACTGGTGGATTTGTGTGCTTCTTCTCGGCTTCGCGTACGGCAGTCGTTAGATTGAACAATGTGAAATACACCTTGTTAGATTATCTCGGGAGCTCACTGCTCTTATGAGGCGTTGATAACTTTTTGTTGTTATTATTAGCTGTGGGTCTAGTAGAAATTGTGATGTCGATTATTGAGTTAAAGTGGGCTGATCGTAATAACGACTTTAACGCCTTACTGATTGACTGTGGTTCGTTCCTGCGGTCTTGTTGATTCTCGTAGTTGTGTTACAGTCAGTTGATCGAGCTTCATAGAAACACCTTTGAGATTTAAGGCTTGTTAAGTCCATCATTCCTTTTGTCACATTCCTTTATAGTCCATAGTATGTTAAGGATAAGCTTCACCCTTACTTTGGGCACGAATTTTAGAAAACTCCTAAATCGTCAAATGCGATATTTTACTATTCTATGGCTAGAAAGACCGTCCGTGGAAGGCATTAGGATCACAACAGAAGTATTTTTGTAATTCAATTATATTGATATTCCACTCATTCGGTTATATAGAGTATTCGACATCTATATGTCATTTTATCGACTTCCTTGACTATACATCCATATGTATTGATTTTTATTCTTCTTTAAGAATTTACAACCAATCATCCTTCCTCGGTAAAATGCTTTTTGAAAAACTCTAAAATAATATGTCAATTTTCAAAACTCTCAAATGTAACTCGCATGTTCAAACTACCAACGGACTCGGATTTTGAAATACTTTCTTTTACAAACTATTAGGGAAACATATATAAGGACTAAGTGAAACACTTTAGGCTCTTATGAACATCCTCAGGTTTAAGTTACCTTTCGAAAGTCTAGTTAAGCATTCAAGTATATTCTAAAGGTACATAAGGTTCTACGAGGCATTTACATGTTATACGAAAGTAATTATGAGATTATGAGAATAAGAGTACCAGCAGGCCAAGATTAGCAACATAATTATGATGACATACGTGCATTATGCATCCATGAAATGACATGCTATGCATCGGACTCTCGAGCTATAATCGGGAGGTATGGGGACTATTGCCTATATTTATACGTATGAGACACAGATGGCCACGAGTTGGCAGATATGATCCCGGTTAGCTACCGGAAGACACCACCATTGCTAGCACTTGGTTGTGTACGACATGCATTTGCATTTATATATATGTATTCACAACATACGATTACGCGAGCATACCATGCATATATAATTTCTATAACGTCAGATGTCAGCCATGGAGGCTATCAGAGTTTCAGTTTCAGGTGGTATCTGTATTACTTTTTTCAGCAGCTATTTATGATTTTACTCTCTTCCTTACATACCAGTACATTTTTATTTGTACTGACGTCCCATTGCCTATGGACGCTGCATTTTGTTTTGTGCGTACAGGTCCAGGTAGGGATTCTGATCGACCCCTCCGCTAGGATTCGGAGTTCAGCTTTGAGTTGGTAAGCTCCACCTCTTCCTGGGGCTATCAGAGGGTGTTTACTTTTTTTGTACAGTTTGGGTATAGTCGGGGCCTTGTCCCGACCGGTGCTTATGACACTCCTAGAGGCTATTGTGGACATGGTATTCTAGGTTTCTTTTTGAAGCTTCCAGTCTCCAGCCCCAGAGGTTTGGAATGTATGTATATGTATGTATGTGTATCTTCAGTTGCGGCCTCGTCGGCCAGCTAGTACTTTATAATTTTTGGCTTGTCTATCTTTGTCTATATAACTTATTGTCATTCAGGTTATGACCTTATCGGTCCAGGCTTGGTATTTTAGATGTTATACTGCCCGATTTTTTTGGGCCCACAGTTTAGTCAGCTAGTATATTTTAGTAGACAACTCGGTCGAATAAGGTATCGAGTGCCAGTTGGGCCTCCCTTAGTTTGGGGCGTGACACTATCAGCCTGTGAATGCATAAAAGAAGTTTTGACCACCGCTGGAACCTGAGGTCTCTCCTTCACCCCTCCTCCTACCACGACCCTGAGTAGACTATGGGCCTAGTTGGGGTGGGGAGGGGACTGAGGGTGAGGAGGCTATTATGCATCTTAAAGGCTGAGCTAGCTCACCTCTACCCAACCTCGAGCACCAGTTAATGAAATGTCCTATTTGACCATAGTGATAACATGCACCTAAACCCAATCTACAATGCTCGACATGTGGCTTACCGTACTGTGTACATGGAGGAGTAGGCTATCTCATCTGCCTATAACGCTCCTGCCAAAGGACCTTAGACTTGCCTGAGCTCTGCCCTGGTCCTGCCTGACTATAATGATCAAACTACTGGCCCTGCATCTGTGGTGGAGCACTACCGGTTGGGCGAGGTGGACATTGAGGGAGTGGGGGCCTAAAATCATCCCATGGCTCCCAATAATACCCCATAGTACAAGACCTCCTACACTGCTCCTTGTCCCTGCGAGTGTCCCGAATCCCATGAGAAACGTCCTTTGTAGTCTAAGCGAAAGCCTATATGCAAGAAATATCTACATCGTCCTGTAGGGATGCTACCGTACAATCTCTAATCAGATGACCCCCAAACCAGCCACATAATGATGAACTCTAGCCCTCATGGTGCGTACAATATCTGGTGCATAACTCACCAAGGAATTAAACCTATGATTACAATCCCTCACGCTTATATCCCCCTGCCTCAGACTGATAAACTATCAAGATTGGCCTTCCAAACCTCCCGCGGCAAATAATGGGCCAGGAAGGCCTCAAAGAAGTTCTCTTACTCTGCTGGCGAAGCATCAAGTCCTCTGTATCTCTCCCATGCAGCATATTATAGGACGATGATAGCGCTCAAATGCACTCTCCAAGATGGAGGTATAGGCGATCGTTAAGAAAAACACAATTTATAATACCCTACGGGAGTCAGGGTCGATCCCACAGAGAATTATAGATTAGCTACAGTGATTATAGAAAGGAATTCACAACGAGAATAAATTTCTCAAACAACAAATAGTGTAAAAAAAGGGGGGAATTAGGAATCTGTCATAATTTAAATTCCAAACAAAGCAATAAGTAAAAGTGCGAGGTGTAAACAATAGAGAGAGGAAGACTAGGGATGTGCTTCTGATTGGACTCGAATACGGGTAAAGGTACTTGCTAAATTGCATAAATTCCTACTAAATGATATAGGTAGAATTTGTTTTAGGGATGATTATTAATCTCTCGATCAAACAATCATATATTAGACGACTTTTATTCAAACCCCATTGCTTAGGCAATAACCAACCAACATATGCTTGGGGAGGTCACACTATTTCTAACTTAGACCCTTAAATGAGTGTGTCCGGCGAATTGAGCTATTTGTAGTCTCAATCTAAGTGGAATCCTAAGTACCCACTAGCAATTTCACATCCGAAATTGTAAACCCCTTTCTCAAGCAAGAACACAATCAAGTAGAGTAAATCAATGTTTGCAACTACCAATTTTAGAGTTAAAATATGGTGAAATCACTAGACCCATGTCATATTAGCAATTATAAACTCAAATAAGCAAGATCCATACCCTTTTATCAAGTACCCATCATCAACACATCCCTAGACAAGGAAACTTAGCCACTCATGGTAATGGAAGAACAAAGTATACCCATAGGGAAATTTAAATTCCTTTTCATTAAGTGTAGCAAGAATCCAATATCCAAGCTCAAATTTACAAGCCCAAGGTTGAAGATTGAGAGAATGGATTGAAACCCTCTTTCTTGACTTGGGAGAGAAACTTGCTTCCAAAACTAAAAACTATGAAAAACTATGCCTAAATTGGGTTTTAGAGTGTTCCCAAATCGTCACATCAAAATGGATAAAATTGCCCTTAAGGAGCTTTGCGGCACGATGTGCGTTTTGCACATCCTGTTGTGCGCATCGCACAACCTTGCTTCAGTGGACTAGTGACATGGCTTGTACTTGGAGCCTCATGTGAAGTAGGGTGCGGTTCGCACCAGGCCTTGTGCGCAGCGCAAAGCGACTGCACCCCTTAACAGATCCTTCAGCTTTCTTCTGGGCTTCATGCGGAGGAAGGTGCGAACCGCACCAAATATTGTGCATATCGCACGAGGTCCGCACCTCTCGGCAGAATCTTCATCTTATTTAATCACTTAACACTTCAACTTCGGGCACATCCTGTTGTGCGCATCGCACAACCTTGCTTCAGTGGACTAGTGGCATGGCTTGTACTTGGAGCCTCATGTGAAGTAGGGTGCGGTTCGCACCAGGCCTTGTGCGCATCACACAATGACCGCACCCCTTAATAGATCCTTCAGCTTTCTTCTGGGCTTCATGCGGAGGAATGTGCAAATCGCACCAAATATTGTGCAAGTCGCATGAGGTTCGCACCTCTCGGCAGAATCTTCATCTTATTTAATCACTTAACACTTCAACTCCTTTTTAGCTCTTTTGGGGTCCAATTCCTTGTTTTCTTGTCTAGGCCAAGAGTACCTGCATTCATGTCAATAAAGGCCATAAGAACCTTTAAATCTTATTAAAACATGGCAATAATTCATGATTAAAGGCTAAATGAGTTGGTAGATTACCGACTCATCGAATCCCCAAACTTGAACTATTGCTTGTCCTCAAGCAAGACACTCATAAGGTAAAGAATAAGTTATGCTCTCAAACTCAATCAAGGCATAAAAGACTAATCTATTCTTTAACCAAGAAAAAGATAATAAACAAAAAGACTCAAACAAAAGACTTGACTACCATGCTCATCTCAATTTGAACCATCACATTATCAAGGCAATTGATCATTTCAAAATCTTTTCGAAGGACTTCATTTCTCATTCAAAAGTCAAGGGAATTTGTCATTCAAAACAAGATATTAAGCTTCTCAAGTCATTGGCATGGACCATCAAGGTTTGCCTCGAGATTTGCCACACAACTTGTCTCATTCATTCCTTTCAATTGAAATAGAGACTTCATGTTTCAATTCGAGTGCATGATGCCACTCACCACAAGAGAGAATCCCCCTCACAATCACATAATTTCACAATACAAGTGATTATAAGAGAATTGAGAAGAATCTCACTCTCTTAAGGAAGCTCAAGTGTACACATGTCAAACGATAGGCTTGCTCGTCATGTAAATTGCCACTAATATAGAGTGGCCAAGCTTGGAATCACTAAGAACTTGCGGGTTACGATGTTGGCTAGGGATAAGGTGAGGATTACATTTGGCTCAAGTGACTAAACCTCCCTAATGCTCTTTCTCATCATTTTGAACACTGATAAAGCTCAAACGTACTCTCCAATTAGGAGGTATCGATGATCGTTAAGCAAAACACATTTATAATTCCCAACGGATGTCAGGGTCAAACCCAAAGAGAACAATGTAATCGCGATTGAGCTAATAATGAATCAAAGCAACTTATTGAAGTTCAATCAAAGTAAAAGATATCGATAGGGGAGTTTATGAACTAAAAACAAAAGATAAAGAAAATTAATCACAAGATAGATTGATCAATGGCTTTCACCTTGCTTTCGCCAAGCAAGGACAATAAGGGAGACTTGGGAATGGGAATTCAACTCACAAGACTTACACCCGGTTAACACGTGGGTAGTCTTGGCTAAAGGTATGCCTAACCATCTTTCAACCAATCGAGCATATATCTCGTGTGTTCTCTAAATCACCACGAGTGAGCAATAACCAACCAAATCAACTTGGGTGAGTTAGCTATCTCTAGCTCCAACTCTTAGATGGGGGTTTCCGGAAAATTGAGCTATTTCTAGCCTCGATCTAGAATGGAATCCCAAATTCCCACTATTGAACCTTCCCGAATTTAAGGAAATCCTTTCTCAAGCAAAAACCCAAATTAGTATGCTAAGTCAATGTTTGCAACCATTAACTACAAATTCAAGCATGGAGGATTCAACAGATCCAAATGATTAACCAAAAGCAAAGTCTAGATAAGAATTCAATACCCAACAAAGTATTATCTCTAATATAAAACCCAAATCTCAATTCAACAATTACACCTACAAATTAGCAATTAAGAACAAGAGTTGAAGAATGGAAACTAAAGATTTTACAATAAAGAGCATCCAAATATTCACTCCTATGGTGTTGGTTGATGAACTTGCTCCCTAAGCTTTGCCAAAAGTTGTGAAAAATAGCCAAAGATAGATCCCAAATGGCTGAGAAGAGTTTTATGTGAATTGGGGTTTCCAAAAAGGGAATTTTCCATTTCTGCCCCACAACTGACATTCCTTCTTCGCCTACACGTGCGGTCCACCGCGTTCGCGAAGAGTCTTCTGTCTAGTTGACCTTTGCATACACAGAGGGACTGCCTCATTCGCATAGGCCAATCAACTTCCAGTTCCTTATTTTTCCGAATAGCTCCTTTTGACTTGTTTTCATCTGAATTTTTCCCGAACACTTCTAAGACACAGAAACCTGCAAAATAGAAGTAATTCATATCAATTGCACTATTTTCCCACTTAATATTAACAAAAGCATAAGATTAAAAGATAAATAAGTACGTAGAATACCAACTTATCAAACCCCCAAACTTGAACTATTGCTTGTCCTCAAGCAACTAAAAGCTTTATTTCAAGAGGCACACAACACAAGTTCAAAGACATCACTTCAAGCCAAGGAAAACCGATTTCAATCACCAAGTATGACTTCGGTTGATACTAATGATTAGTCAATTACATGATAACTTAATCTAAGCATTCCCCTCTATTCAAAACACACTTCAAGGATGCAATGGCACATTAAGAACAACCAAGTGACAACAACCAATCTTCTAGATGTGACTCAAAACAACTAGCTTACCAAAACATGCTCAATTGAATCATTTTCAGAGTTTATCAATGTCACCAACTATCCTAATTCGCATGCCCTCACAAGAACAAAAGTCCCAAAAACACATTATGTACAAAGAAAATCACAAGGGACAAATACAAACAGTCAAACTCACAAAGAATTTCAAGTGCTAACAAGTATCAACCATAGGCTTGCCCTTATTTTCATTCGCCACTAGCTCAAGAACAATCGGTCGAAGATCTCAAAGGGATTTTCTAAGCTTGTAATATAGGCTCGAGGACTGTAGGATACACATTTGGATTCAAGTGACTACATCCTCCTCAAACTCTACACAACTTTTTCAATTCGAAACCAAATCCATTACTTTTATTTTCATTCAACACGAGGCACCATTTCACTTCTTTTTATTTGAAGCCCCAATTCTTATCATTTTCTTCACCTTGGAGGATTTTCTTTCTTTCCTTTGCTCTTTGATTTTCTTTTCAAACTTTTTTTTCTTTTTGGCAATTCTTTTTATGCCACAAACCAAGATAAGCTCAATTAGCACTCCTCCAAGGTACCTTTTATCAACCCCTAAATTTAGGCTTTTAGCGTCGATTTCACACTTGTGGAGTTCAAGGAGGGACGAGTTCAAGAGAGGGATTCATTGTCAAAATGGTTCAAGGCTTGTACCGAGGTTTCCAAAAAAGAGGTATTAGGCTCAAGAGGGGTGACTAATGATTCAATTTAAGTGCAATGGTGGCTTTTAAGGCTAAGTAGGCTTCAATAATCACAAAGAAGGCCTAAGATCATTTCTCCAACCAAGAGTAATCAAGACTAGAATTAAAGACTAACCGGGCAAGTTCTAGTTAACACAAGCAAGCATAAGAATTATTCAACTAAACCTCACCACACATGGCATGCGAATCATTCAAGAAGGATCAATTTTAACTTCCTAAACAAGAAAAAAGAGGAGCCATTTTACATTATCACTGCTAATGAGTTAAGAGTCACAAAAGGATCAAAGGGTTTTCCACAAACATCATTCTTTGCCACACACTTTTCACAAAACTTTTGGAGGGGTATGCTTATTTCACTTAGCATGCAAGACTAACTTCGTTAGTACCAAACAAGTCAGTCGCAACCAAAATCTCAAAAGACGATAATTTTTCCCTTAAGAATAACGTCACTCAGTCTATCATTGGGTCAATTCATCTATCCAAATTTATATGGCTACTCAAGGCTCATCAACACACCAATCCTATCTCAAAGGCTAGACAACAGGCATGTGCAAAGCTTATGCGGTTTGCATGTCGCCATGTGCGACACAATGTTCCCTGCTCAGACAAGTTATCTCTAGCCTAACGGGTACTCAGACTTCCCCTTGCTCCAAAACATCCAACCAAACACACTACAATAGAAACTAAAGAAGCTAAAATTGAAGAAAATAAAAGAATGAACTATCAAGTTTTCCACAAACCGACGAGGGCATAATAGCATCCAAATAAGCCCGACAAGGGCATAAATATACAAAACAACAACACAAGCTCGACAAATGCACAAGAATATCCAAAATGACAAAACAAGCCCGACGAGGGCACAATAATATCCAATAGTAAAGTAAGCTAATCTAGATAGAGTGCGGTACAACACGCCACCCCCAACTATGATAGGGCTGTGCCCTCACTTCATCAAAATAAGAGAAAAGTTTGAGGAGGCTCCCTGAGGTGTCTCAATCTGAACTAGAGAAAGAAGGGAACTCAAGTCTCTCCTCATCCTCATCGTCATCATCCTCCGGTGTACCTGATCTACAAAAGGACTTAAATCTATCCATAATCTTGTTCAAGAACTTGCTCTTTTTCTTCTCATACTCGCTAAAATTCCTTTGGTGCTTTTCAACTTTCCCTTGCCTGCGACTCATGTGCTCTAATCGGGTGTTCATTGCATTCAGTCGCCCATTGATCAACTCCTGCTCAGTGGCCACTTTGGCCAGGGATGGAGTAGACTCAGAGTCTGCTGGTGTGTCAGCTCTAGTGGAGTTAGTAGGGAGTCTAGCCAACAACTACTGAACATGTGCATCTACCCCCTGAATCTGACTAGAGAGATGACACCATAATGTAAGGCCTGGACTGTAGTGGTCCCACAGGGTGGGATGACCCAGATGCAACTGTGGAAGGGCCAGTGGGCTCAGTAGAAGACTCAAGGAACTGCCCGAAGGATGGAGAAGCTATGCCAATTTTCCTCTTCTAAAGCTTTGCTTCTGGGACCTTTTCAACAATGGATGGATCAAGATTGCCGGCTTTCTCTCAATGTCAGTCGGGTATTTCAACACCCCAGCATCATAGCACAACTGTGTAACCAGTGAAGGAAAGAAGAGGCTCTTTGACCTCCCCATAGCAACATCTTCTATTTGGTTTACTATATGGACCCTAACATTCATATCCAACCCATCCATGAGTGCTGCAATCATCAAGGCTCAGTCAGGGGTCATATCAGTGTCATGCAAGGATGGTATGATCCTTTCACAGATAATCGAGAGCCATGACTTGGCTTCTGCAGTGAACTCATGTGAGTCGGCCCCTTTTATTGAAGTCAACCAATTCGAGGTCACCCCATCATGCAACTTGTCAACTAACCATTGTGATCCTTCTGCCCTTGATTTTGCCACATAAACCCCATTATCCACATCCGGAAGGTTGTACAGTGCATTGATGATTTCAAGGTTGAAGCTCACTTGGACACCCCAAATGGTAGTACCCAACGCGCTATTGAAGTAGGTGGTTGAAGCATTAGCGTAGAACTCTGTGACCATTGTGTGATTTTCCTTGATAGGTGTAGGAGCAATGCAAATCCATCCATGCTCCACCAATCTCTTATAGAACTCCGACATCTTCCTTTCCCCTTTGTCCATGTTGATTCCCTTCTCCCTAACAAAGGGTTTGGACAAGAGCTCGTCATATCGATGCTCACACGATGCCGCTATGAATCTGTTCTGATCATAATTCTCCTCCAATTCCACCTCCGGAACATTTTCCACTTCATTGTCACTACTGTTGAAGGCCATTTTTAGGATCAAAGTACCTACAAAAAAAACCAACATGTTAAAAGTTCTTTGGGAAACTTAAAACAAGGTGTTATGAAATACTTAGGCCAAATAAATAGCTGAAAAAGATTTTGAGGTGGCTGTGCGGAGCTACTATTTTGGCACTGCCAGGCGTTCCTTCTTTGCGTACGTGGCCAGGTGGCTGCATTCGCAAAGAGGAATTTATTTTTTCAAAAATTTTGCTCCTTCGCGTATGCGGCCAGGTGACTGCAAACGCGAAGGTCATCGTGTTCGCCCAGATCAGTGCCTCTTAGAGGCATTTTTTCAAACACCTGACAGGCACAATTCAATCAAGCCATTTTATGCTCATTAGGCTCGTGCTAATCACCATATTTTTGCACTCTTTGCACACACTTTCACCCATCTCGTTTAATAATTACCCAATCATGTATTCATAAATTTAAATTTCGAAATCACCATTTTAACCATTGTGATATCAAAAAGAGTGGAAAAGGAGTAGAATTTATGACGACATTTAGAGCGGGTGAGTCTCATACCTGATGGATTGCTCTTGGTAAAGCAATGATGGAAGAATTGATGGAATTATTTTGTTCTTAAGGAAGAGGAGTACTTTTGTTTTGAGAAGCCAAAACGTTTGAGGCCTTCTGGTTTTTGAACATTTTAACTTACCTGGATACTGATTGTAAGCATCACATTCACAGGCGGTCTGGTGCGTACGCGATAGCCTGGTGTTCAATTAGCCTTCGCATACGCAGCTAGTCCACGCGTTCGCGAGTAGGACTCGCTGGACCATATTTTCACATTTTTCTCCAGCTTACTATTTGCAATGTGCGACGTCGGGTGCGACGAGCACTTTGGTAAGTGCGAAATGCACCACTTTTGCACATGCCAATGTTTTTGCCTAGCTCACTGGTTCCTTGTGCGATGCCATGTGCGACGGACACTCTTCCAGGTGTGAAAAACACGTATTTCAGAGGTATTTTTGGTGCTTCTCAACACTTGGGTCCTCTTCTCATTCCTTTGGGTTCCTAAAAATAAATCAAAAGGAAACAAAAAAGTGAAGTAAAGCATAAAAATAATGGGTTGCCTCCCATCAAGAGCACAATTTAACATCGCGGTGCGACGCCTGATATGTCACCATTTGAATCTCCATTTGGACGATTTGAACATTTGACCCAAACTTAAATCAAACTTCCGATGACAATCCTAGGGTGAAGGTTTGAACATGAGAAGGCCATTCTATTGATTTCACATTTCACACTTTTTCTCCTTCAAGCGAGGAAGGTCACTTTTCCTTCTTTCCACGACAAACTTAAAATCGGATAAACCTTCATCCATCCTCCTTTCAAGGTCTTCCAAAAGTTTGATTATTTTGACTTTCGTCCATTCAATCAAACTTATGGTCGAAAAATGGTTGGAGTGGGATTTGAGCGTCTTCACCTTCAAGCTTGCCTCATTCATAACATCCTCACTTTGAGATTCCATAACATAATTCATCACAATAGAACCAACAAAATAAAAACAACTACTCTACAAAAATTTAACTAGAGTAAGTAAACTCAAATTCTAAACTAACTCAATACGCCAAATTGTTCCCCGTCAACGGTGCCATTTTTGATAACGCTCAAATGTACTCTCTAATTAAGAGGTATCAGTGATCGTTAAACAAAACACATTTATAATTCCCAATGGATGTCAAGGTCGAACCCAAAGAGAACAATGTAATCGCGATCGAGCTAACAATGAATCCAAGCAACTTATTGAAGTTCAATCAAAAGTAAAAGATATCGATAGGAGGGTTTATGAAATAAAAACAAAAGATAAAGAAAAATAATCACAAGATAGATTGATCAATGGCTTTAACCTTGCTTTCTCCAAGCAAGGACAACAAATCCCAAATCCCCACTATTAAACCTTCCTGAATTTAAGGAAATACTCTCTCAAGAAAAAATCCAAATTGGTATGCTAAGTCAATGTTTGCAACCATTAACTATAAATTCAAGAATGAAGGATTCAACAGAACCAAATGGTTAACCAAAAGCAAAATCTAGATAAGAATTCAATACCCAACAAAGTATTATCTCTAATATAAAACCCAAATCTCAATTTAACAATTACACCTACAAATTAGCAATTAAGAACAAGAGTTGAGAATGGAAACTAAAGATTTTACAATAAAGAGCATCCAAATCTTCACTCCTATGGTGTTGATTGATGAACTTGCTCTCCAAGCTTTGCCAAAAGTTGTGAAAAATAGCCAAAGATAGATCACAAAACGGCTGAGAAGAGTTTTATGTGAATTGGGGTTTCCAAAAAGGGATTTTTCCATTTCTGCCCCGCAGCTGACATTCCTTCTTCGCCTACGCGTATGGTCTACCGCGTTCGTGAAGATTCTTCTGTCTAGTTGACCTTTGAATACGCAGAAGGACTGCCTCATTCGCGTAGCTTCTGCTCAAGTGACCTTCACGTACGTGGAGGGACTGTCGCATTCGTACAGGCCAATCAGCTGCCAGTTCCTTATTTCTCTAAATAGATCCTTTTTGACTTGTTTTCATCCGAATTCTTCCCGAACACTTCTAAGACACAGAAACTTGCAAAATAGAAGTAATTCATATCAATTGCACTATTTTCCCACTTAATATTAGCAAAAGCATAAGATTAAAAGTTAAATAAGTAGGTAGAATACCAACTTATCAAACACCGCTCATATTTTTGTACTTTTGACTTCACCTTATTTCTCCCTCACACATCCCAAGATTTTCCCTTTCAATCTTGATCATTCTTCCTCTATGTAACACCTTTACTTGGTAGTACCAATTCTTTTCTTTTCATTTTTCTCATTGAATTGAACTTTTGGAGCAATTTTCAATTCAACATAAGGTGCTACCATGCTTTTGAAGTGCGTTCCTTTTCTTCTTCACATTAAACACATACACCCCCAAACTTAGGCTTTTGCCTTTGTTGTCATTTTATTCCCCGCCCCAAACTTAGGCTTTTAGCCTACGTTTCACTTTCAAGCCATTAGGGAGGATGGGTGACAAGATAGAGGTTCCAAAAAGGGTCAAGGTGTCAAACAAGGTGCCAAAGAACGATCAAAATCTCAAAAGGGTTCACTAGGATTGATTTTCAAGGGAAGTCATTTGGGTAAAGTGGCTATTCAAATAAGCCCTAAAATCATCTTTCAAGTTCGATCACATCTAGAATTTTTCCTTGAATCACATTCGGGGCAAGTTCTAGATGACACGCATGCACAAGAATCAAAGTAAAGCCTCAGCACAGAAGGCATCATGCCACATGACTTTTTCACATTAGTCTCAAAATCAATTGGGACAAATGACTTTTCACAAGCTATTCCGAGTTCATTATATACTCGTTTGTGAATCGATCAAGCCAAACCGAGAGTGTCCAAGTCATGACAGGAGAATGCTTTCCTCAAAAAATCATTTTTCCTTTTTCCTTTCCTTTCCAAACACGTCTTGCCAAGATTTTTTTTTGGTGGGTCCATTTCGAGACAAGCAAAGCACAGACTCAAATTAAAAGTAAAACTTGGCATTTTCCCTTAACAAAGTCGCCTCTCAATCTATCATAGGGAAACACCAACCCGGTTCGATACAAAAACAACAATAGAAAAAGAAAATAAAGAGAACTTTTTCTCCTTGGGAAAGAATAGTGGTATTATGAATACCCTCGGAGTTTATTGCTAAACTACTATTAACAAGGCGATTACCAAATTTGTGCGCTCATGAATCATTTGAAAAACAAGCCTAAGCGTAGGCCTTTAGCGCATTTGCAAGGCACGGGTAGTGAAATAATGGTAACGTGTAAAACTAACCCGGCGCACAATCGAGATTAACATCAAGCCCAGCGAGGGCATAATTAAACATAAATAAAATAAAAAGGCCCGGCAAGGGAAATATCATCAGAATCATCCAACATGCCCGACAAGGGCCAAATAAATCTAACAAAGGATAAATGTCAACAAGGCCCGACGAGGGCAATAAAATATCTCAAGCCCAACATGGGCAACCACAAATCAAATAAAATAACACTACCTCCCCCTATAAAAAGAAGCATTGCCCCCAATGCCTTAAGCTCAAATAAGGAATGAAGGGGTGCGCCAACTCCCTGTAGGGCTATACCCTATCACCATCATCCGTAGCCTCTCCACTAGGACCAGCACCACCCTTTTTGGAGTACACTATAACTGTGGAGTCCCTGAGAACCTGCTGAAACTCTGGGTTCTCATCATCATCCAGCTCTGCATTCTCATCATCAGGTAGCTCCACCTTATCCTCTTTGAAAGCTGCAAATAAATCATCCATAGGACTGCGAGTGTGACGCGGTTGAGGCAAGGTGCTCAAATCTACCTCCTCAACTAGATATTTCCCTCTTTCCTTAGCCATATGTTTCTGCATCTCCTTCACAACACCCTCAATAGTGTCCACCCTTTTGCAGAGTTTGGTGACACTTTCCACTACCCCTTGCATGACATTCTTGACAGCTCTTTGTATCATATCAGGAAACTTATTAGACAAATCATTCAGCTACCTTTCATGATTATAGGTTTTGTCCACCATATCTTGGAGACCACTTTTGGTTAAGATATCTCTAGGTGCAGAAGTTGTTAAGGTATATGCTCCTGAGGCTACCCGAGAAGGTGAGGAAGCAGTTGCTTCAACATCCAAGTCATCAAATTCAACTTCCCCCAATGGCTCAACCCTGCACGTCTTAAACCTAGGAGCATCCTTTTCTGTATTCCGATTAAGGTCAATCGTCCCAATAGCATGTGTAAACTTGTTACAGCTAAGGAGGGGAACATAGACTTTAGCATATAGTTTAGTAATGAGTACTGGGAAGGGTAGTGAATCACTTGCCCTGCGAGCTTTCCCCTGCGAGCTTTCCTCCTTATCAGTATAGCTGTTATCTTCCCAAAGTTGACATGATCACTCGTCATAATAGCAGAAATCAGAATGGCCCCATCCTGAGTTATCTTCTGATCATTCTGTGAGGGCAGTAAATGGATGCGAACAAGGTCATACCAGAGACGAGCATTGAAGTGTAAGGACCTTCTCGGAATATCATCCTCCATAGTAGACCAGAGAGGGATGTCATGAGCAATCATAGGGGCCGTCTCATGATATGTCTTTTGCTCGATAGATAACCAAGCCAAGAGTGCAGGGGCAAGATCAATTAGGTGACTCCAATAGATGGCATTGATGTTAGCTGGAGTGATAAACACTTTCTTTCCCCAAACAACAACTAAATCCAAGTTAGGGAACCTCTCCACGTTCCCCTTATATCCCTTGGAGTCTTACTTGGCTTGATAAGCAGCAAAGAACTCCTGAACTATTTCCCCGTAGTACCTCCCGAGTACATCTTGGAACGGTTGCCACTCTCGATCGACAAACTGTTTGTGGATGTTAGGTAGCTCTTCCCCGACCGCAGCCAAGTTGAAGCTTTTCTCCACATTGAAGGTGATCCTACCCTTATCTCGGTCATAGATTGCCTTCATGCCTCAACCCTGAAGTGAATTCTTGCCTCTTCCATAACTGATGGTTTCTTTGGTTGGCGCCTTGTATTACCCCTGGTGGAAGACACAGTCTGCACATGGAGATTGTGAGTGCAAAAAGTAAAAGAAAAAAAAATCTTTTGTATTTTTGATATATGTAAAAGAATAAAACTAGAAATAAGCTAACTAATTACAAGAACGGAATGCAAAGGAGTAGAAAACAAAGTAGGTGACTGATGGCTTATGCGGAACATATGCAAACCGTACAAGGGATAGTGCGCGTCACACGTGATTTCGCACGAGCTACTAGAATCCTACAGTCAATTTTTCACTGAGGTGCAAAGATGGTGCGAACCGCACCAGCCAGAGTGCGCGTTGCACCATGCTTTGCCCCTCCAAACAGGGAACTGGGAGCATTTTCTCACAAGGTGCGGTGCCTTGTGCATTTCGCACCTCGAGATCTATGTGTCACATGAGAAACGCACAAGGAAGTAGTTGGAATTTTTGGTTCCTTGTATTCTTGTGCATTACACATGTGATTCATAGAGCAAGATTTGCATTAAACACTTAGCACCGAGCAACAAACCAATAATTAAGCAATTTAAACTATAGGGCCAAATATTATATGACCCAAACCAAATCATTCGGGTACTCATACTTCCCCCGAATCCATTATCACCATTCAAAGCAAAAGAAGAACTCAACGACTTCCCTTAAGAAGGACGTTACCCCATCTATCATTGGGAACATCAAGCCTTCAATTGCAACAATTAGGCATATTCATTCAACAACAATTCCTACCTCCCAACCAAATCATACACCCAATAAGAATATTCAACAAATTTCATGGGAGTTGGGGTCGATCCCACAGAGAATTGTAGATTAGTCCAAGCGATTGTAGAAAGGAATTCACAATGAGAATAAATTGCTCAAACAACAAATAGTGTAAAAAAGAGGGGAATTGGGAATCTATCACAATTTGAATTCCAAATAAATCAATAAGTAAAAGTGTGAGGTGTAAACAATAGAGAGAGGAAGACTAGGGATGTACTTCCGATGGGACTCAAATATGGGTAAAGGTACTTGCTAAATTGCGTAAATTCCTACTAAATAATATATGTAGCATTTGTTTTAGGCATGGTTGTTATCTCTCGATCAAACAATCATATATCCAATGGTTTTTATTCAAATAGCATTGCTTAGGCAATAACCAACCAATATATGCTTGGGGAGGTCACACTATTTCTAGCTTAGACCCTTAAATGGGTGCTTTCGGCAAATTGAGCTATTTCTAGTCTCAATCTAAGTGGAATCCAAAGTATCCACTAGCAATTTCACATCCGAAATTGTAAACCCCCTTCTCAAGCAAGAACACACTCAAGTATAGTAAGTCAATATTTGCAACCACCAATTTTAGAGTTAAAATATGGTGAAATCACTAGACCCATGTCATATTAGCAATTATAAACTCAAAAAAGCAAGACCCATACACTTTTATCAAGTACCCATCATCAACATATCCCTAGACAAGGAAACTTAGCCACTCATACTAAAGGAATAAGAAAGTATACCCATAGGGAAACTCAAATTCCTTTTCATTAATTGTAGCAAGAATCCAATATCCAAGCTCAAATTTACAAGCCCAAGGTTGAAGATTGAGAGAATGGATTGAAACCCTCTTTCTTGACTTGGGAGAGAAACTTTCTTCCAAAACTAAAAACTATCAAAAACTATGAAAAACTATGCCTAAATTGGGTTTTAGAGTGTTCCCAAATCGTTATATCAAAATGGACAAAATTGCCCTTCAGGAGCTATGCGGCGCGATGTGCATTTTGTACATCCTATTGTGCGCATCACACAGCCTTGCTTCAGTGGACCAGTGACTTGGCTTGTACTTGGAGCCTTATGCGAAGTAGGGTGAGGTTCGCACCAGTCCTTATGCGTGTCACACAACGACCATACCCTTTAACAGATCCGTTAGCTTTCTTCTAGGCTTCACGCGGAGGAAGGTGCAGATCGCACCAAAGATTGTGCGTGTGGCATGAGGTCCGCACCTCTCGACAGAATCTTGATCTTGTTTAGTCACTTCATACTTCAACTCTTTTTTAGCTCTTTTGGGTCCAATTCCTTATTTTTTTCTCTAGACCAAGAGTACCTGCATTCAAGTCAATAAAGGCCATAAGAACCTCTAAATATTATCAAAACATGGAAATAATTCATAAATAAAGGCTAAATAAGTTGGTAGATTATTGACTCATTAGACGACTATATCACATAGCCAAAAAAGCCAACTCCACAGCCTCGGTGATGGAGATATGCATCACCCTCAATACTCTATACCCTAATCTAAGAAGTTCTAGGAGTCCTTGATGGAACTGGATCCTATAAATAATGGAAGATCCAGGTGAAGAAACTCTTGTACCTTGGAGATTTTTACCCGATCTCTCCTAGCCTCTGCTCCCAACTGTAGCTATCGCTAATGAATAGAAACCATCCTAGTTAAAAACTGAATCGCCTCTCTCATCCCCTGATCCCTAGTCTCTGTTGCTAGCTGCCTAAGGTACCAATGGAACTGGTGAGGCTGGGGGCATTGCATCTCCTCGGGGTTTAGCAAATGCTGGGATAGCTGGAACTAGGGGTGCTGGAGACTCACTGTGTGCCTCTAAGGGAACTCTATCTCTCTGAACCAGCAGGGAACAACTGGTACCTCCCCAAATCCATGCTTATCTCTCCCTGTGCCATCTCCTGAGCATAGGTACTTTGTCAGATAAGAAACACAAAGCATAATTAGATTTCATATGTTCTTATAACTCCACTCTATAGCACGATCTATCAATTGAAACAAATGTAACCATTCCTAAATGCCCTATAGCTTCCTAATCATAAGTGTGGTGCACAACACACCCATAAGCAAGACACTACCAGAAGTGACTTGTGGACTCCCTGGGACATGACCTGCTCTGATACCAAGTTTTTGATGCCCTAAACTAGGGGAGGCGTGACTAGCACTCGATAGCTTATTCGACCGAGCTTGCCACTGAAACATACTAGCTGACTAAAGTATGGGCCCAGAAGGTCGGCCAACACAACATCTGAAATACTAAGCCTGCACCATTAAGGTCACAACCTGAATAATAGCAAGTCATATAGACAAAGGTAGACAAACTAAAAATAATGAAGTACTGGCTGGTTGACGAGGTTGCAACTGAAGACATACATACATACATATATATACATTCCAAGCCTATGGGAGGGATGGATACTGGAAGCTGCAGAAAGAAACTCAAAATACTATGTCCACAATAGCCTCTAAGAGTGTCATAAGCAGTGGTCGGGACAAGGCCATGACGATACCTAAACTGTACAACAAAAGTAAACATCCTTTGATAGCTTAAGGAAAAGGTGGAGCTTACCAACTCACAGATGAACCCTGGATCTTAGCAGAGGGGTCGATCAGAATCCCTATAAGCATGTCATGCCCTGAGACTAGACCCTAGACGTAACACGGGACCGAGGATCACAAGTGACCCTAAGCTAACCCTAAAACTGGCATATCACAAGCATACTGAATATAATTCTAAGCAAACAGAAGCATATTCAATAAATCTTAACTGAAAGGAATAATGAATCTAAAAATATCTGAAATGATAGTCTGTCTAAGAATCAACAGAACTACATAAGCTGAAGTCTGACTCTATGCCTGAAAGCCTCTAATACTGATGAGTTGCTGGGACAAACCTCCAGCTAACTCCAAGTACTGAAAATAAGGGCAAACCGACTAACTCCAAAAAACATGTAAAATATATGTCCTCAGATGATGAGGGCTCACCACTGACTGTCACTAATATGGCACTGGGTGAGCTAATCACGAGGCTGAAGTTGAGAACCTGATATTGCATCATGATAGGATGCAGCATATAGAGTATGCGTTAGTACTTTGAATGTACTGAGCATAAAGAATATGCAAGGATGACTGGAATATAAATATGCTAAAATACTGAAATGCTGTCTAAACTACAATATATAGGCCCAAAATATAAGCATGCATAAATAGCTGAAAATGCAAGAGTAAACTGAAAACATGCTGAAAGCTGAGAATAAATATAAGTTGTGGGCCTAAGGTACCTTAATGAAACTAATACTGTGGGAGAGCCTATTAACCGACATAAACCACGTGAGCTAAACGTGGAGTCCGATGTATATGCCCCATCGAGAGTACCCAATATACCTTGCTAGGGTATAACAACATGACTGTGTCACGATCACTAAATCTGATGCCAATAGAGGGGACTTATAAGCCTATGTTGGAATGTAGTTCTGGGACCTTAAGGGTATGTTGAACCCTAGTCAAACTTGGTGCTAAACACTACTCCCAAACTGAAGACTAATAGTTCATTAAAACTGAAGTCCTAAATTATTTGAGACAAAGACTAAAATGGTCTGAAATCATTAATTTTCTGAAATGTTGTAGTGGACTGAAAACTGGCTTAATTCTGCTTTTAAAACTCATACTAATAATCTAGGTTGAAATTTGACGGAATATAATACTTTAAAAAAATCCTACAATTTAGGACTAATTTCCTGATTTCTCAAGTCATGGCGAAAACTCATGAAAATCATTAAAATATAGTTCAATTCCTATAAAGCAGGATATAAATCATGTGAGAATCATAAGAACTAAATTCTAGAATAATTTGCATAATTGGGTAGTAAACCTAGTTCTTAAATTCATGGAAAACTGTATAAAGATGAGAGTTGTTGGGCATAAGGGTGGACTAAACCCTTACTGAATACCCACATACCTGGTAGAAGGAGATTCTTCAAGGAAATCTGAAGTTCAAGATTTGAGGAGAAAGCCCTAGGTCTGGAAATTTGGAGAAGAATGTTCCTTTTTGCTTGAGAACTGACTTGAGAGGAAACTGATTTGTTTTGTGGGGTTTTTTCCTAAATAAAATAAGCCTAAGACTATTTATAGTCGGAGCTAAAACAAGAAAGAAAGGTCTGAATTGCTCCTAAGAAATTAACTTAAAATCTGCTGAAAAACTCGCGTCTCAGGTTCCACGATAGGTTCCATGACTCATGGAAACGTCCACGACTAGTGGAACCCTATCGTGGTTCCTGAGCAGGAAATCTGAGCTACTGGAATGGGTTCCATGAGTGTGGTTCATGACTCGTGGAAACTTCCACGGGTCATGGATTCCACTCATGGATCCTGGGGACCCTTAGGCTGAGCTACTGGAAAGGGGTTCCATGAATGGGTTCCACGACTTATGGAAACTTCCACGGATCGTGGATCCTGCTCGTGGACCCTGGGCACTTGGTATGAGCTACTGGATTTGGTTCCATGAGTGTGGTTCATGACACGTGGAAAATTCCACGGTTCATGAACCCTGTTCATGAACTTGACTTCAGAGGGGCTGGCCTCTAATCTGAGTTCCACGAGTCCAGTCCACGACTCGTGGACTATTCCACGGCTCGTGGATCTAACTCGTGGTTTGGTTGACAGTTGGAAAAAATTGTTTCTTCCTGGTTTTCTAAGCTGAGTCTAGGCTTGGAAGTTCTGGGGTGTTACAATATCTCCCCCTTGAGATAATTCATCCTTGAATGAAGACTAAACAAGCTGAGTTTGGGAGGGGAAAAAGCTGAAATCCTTACCGACTAAGTACTAGAAGCTGATATCTAACTGAATTGAGTTCTAAGGACATGAAAACATGCTGAAAATGCAGGAATAGCTGAGGTAAACATGACACTGAGACCGAGATGCATGATAAGGCTAGGAAACTAAAGAGGAACTATTACCTCAAGCTGAAGCTGGTTCGGAAGGGAAGAGGTGTGGGTGCTTGGTCATCATGGCTGCTTCTGCTTCCCAAGTAGCTCCCTCAACTGACTGGTTCCTCCACAAAACTTTTACCGAGGTGACTTCCTTATTTCTCAACCTACGCACCTAGCGGTCAAGAATCTCAACTGGAACCTCCTCATAGGTGAGGCTATCCTTTATAGACATACTCTCTAAAGGAATAATCGATGCCGGATCACCCACACACTTCTTCATTAGAGAAATGTGAAAGACTGGATAAATCGCTGCTAGTTCTGCTAGCAACTCTAGCTCATATGCCACATTACCAACCCTTTTCAGGATTCTGTAAGGACCTACATACCTGGGACTGAGCTTTCCCTTCTTGCCAAATCTCATCACACCCTTAATGGGTGACACTTTCAGAAAAACCCAATCATCAACATCAAACTCTAGCTCCCTTCTTCTCACATCTACGTAGGATTTCTGACGACTTTGAGCCACCTTCAAACTTTCTCTAATAAGTTGAACCTTCTCCATAGTCTCATGGACTGAATCTGTCCATACCAAGGTTGCTTCACCTACCTCAAACCAGCCTACAGGTGATCTACACCTTCGCCCATAGAGTGCCTCATACGGAGCCATCTGAATGCTAGAGTGAAAACTGTTATTATAGGCAAACTCTATAAGAGGTAAGTGATCATCACAATTACCTTTGAAGTCAATTACACAAGCTCTCAACATATCCTCTAAAGTCTGAATGGTACGCTCTGCCTGTCTATCTATCTGAGGGTGAAAAATTGTGCTAAGATTAACCTTAGTACCAAGACCCTTCTAGAACGATCTCCAAAACTGAGATGTGAACTGAGTACCCCTATCTGAGATGATGGATAAGGGAACTCCATGCAACCTGAATATCTCATGGATGTAGAGTCTGGCGTAGTCCTCTGCTGAATCGGTAGTCTTGACATCTAAGAAATAGGTTGACTTAGTCACCCTGTCTACAATTACCCAAATAGAATCATGCTGTCTGCGAGTATGAGGTAAGCCTGTAATGAAGTATATACTGATGACCTCCCATTTCCAAGTAAGAATGTCCATCTACTGAGTTATACCACTCAGTCGTTGATATTCTACCTTCACTTGCTGGCAGTTGGGACACTCAGCCATAAAATCAGCAATGTCCCTCTTCATATCATTCCACCAATAGACTTTCCATTGGTCACGGTACATCTTGGTGGCACCAGGATGGATGGAATATCTGGAGCTATGAGTCTCTATCAAAATATGTTGCCTCAAGCCACCTACATTAGGAACACATAACCGACCCTGATAACGAAGTACACCATCTCTCTCTTGGGAGAAAACCTCTACTCTTTGCTGCTGGACAACACCTTTTAGCTGAAGTAAGTTGGGATCACTGTCTTGCTTTTCTGTCACCTCGGATACCAATGAAGACTCTGACCCATTCTGAATAATGACACCACCTGCTGACGAATCTGTGAGGCGAACCCCTAACCGAACAAGCCTGTGAACATCTTTGGCTAGTTCCTTCTTTCCTTCCTTAACCTGTGACACACTATCCATGGACAACCTACTAAGTGCATCAGCTACTACATTGGCCTTACCCGGGTGGTAAACTATGCTCATGTCATAGTTCTTGAGAAGCTCTATCCACCTCCCCTGACAAAGATTCAACTCCTTCTTCGTGAACACATAATGAAAGATCTTATGGTCAGTAAACACATCTACATGGACACCATACAAGTAGTGTATCCAAATCTTCAAGGAAAAGACCACTGCTGCTAACTCAAAATCATGAGTCGGGTAGTTCTTCTCATGAGTCTTAAGCTATCTGGAGGCATATGCAATGACTCTATCACGGTGCATCAGAACACAATCGAGGCCAACTCTGGATGCATCACAGTACACTATGAAACCATCTGAACCCTCTGGTAGAATCAAAACTGGGGCTGTGGTCAACCTAGTTTTCAACTCTTGGAAGTTTTTATCACACTCATCTGACTACTGGAACTTGACCTTCTTCTGAGTCAGCCTAGTCAATGGAGAAGCTATGGACAAAAACCCCTCCACAAATCTCCTGTAGTAACTAGCCAAACCCAAAAAGCTCCTAATGTCTGTTGGAGAAGTGGGTCTAGGCCAATTCTTTACTGCCTCAATCTTCTGAGAATCCATTCGAATACCCTCCTTAGACACTACATGACCTAGAAAGGTGATTGACTGCAACAAAAACTCGCACTTACTAAATTTGGCGAACAACTGTCGATCCTTGAGAGTTTGCAGCACCACTCTCAAATGATTAGCATGATCCTTCTCACTCCGTGAGTAGACTAGAATATCATATGTGAAGACAATAATGAACATGTCCAAATACTACTTGAACACCCTGTTCATCATGTCCATAAAAGCTGTAGGAGCATTCGTTAATCCAAAAGACATAACCACAAATTCGTAGTGACCATACCAAGTTCTGAAGGCTGTCTTCGGAATGTCACACTCTCTAACTCTGATCTGATGATAACTGGATCTGAGGTCAATCTTGGAGAAATAGCTGGCACCTGAAGCTAGTCGAACAAGTCATCAATCCTGGGGATGGGATACTTATTCTTGATTGTGACCTTGTTCAACTGACGGTACTTTATACACATCCTGAGAGATCCATCTTTCTTATGCACGAAGAGGACTGGAGCACCCCATGGAGAGATGTTAGGTCTGATGAATCCCTTATCTAAGAGGTCTCTGAGCTATTCCTTCAACTCCTTAAGCTCAGCTGAAGCCATTCTGTAAGGAGGAATAGATATGGGCTGCGTATATGGAAGAAGGTCTATCCCAAAGTTGATCTCCCGCTCATGAGGAACTCTGGGTAGATCTTCAGGAAACACCTATGGAAATTCACTAACTACCAAAACTGACGAAAGAGGTGGGGTTTCAGACTTGAAATCCTTAACTCGAACTATGTGGTAGATGTAACCCTTTGAGATTATCTTCCTAGCTTTGAGGAAAGATATGAAATGACCTTTTGATGTTGGAGGACTACCCTGCCATTCTAAGACAAGCTCATCTAGAAACTAGAATTTCATGACTCTGGTTCTGCAGTCGACTGAGGCATAACAAGCATGTAGCCAATCTATGCCGAGAATGACATCAAATTCGGGCATATTTAACTCTACTAAATCTGCTGAGGTGACTTTATGAAGGACTAAAACTGGGCAATCTCTATACACCCTCTTAGCTAGGACTGACTCACCAACTGGAGTGGAGATTGGTATGGGTTCTAAGAGTTTTTCAGGGCTGACTCTGAATTTACATGCAATATACGGGGTTACAAAAGATAGAGAAGCCCCTGGGTCTAACAAGGCATAAACATCAAGAGAGAATACTGATAATATACTAGTGACTACATCTGGTGAAATCTCCTGATCCTGGCGTAAAGACATGGCATAGAGACAATTCTGATGCTGACCGCCACCTATGCCAGAAGTAGTACTCTATTAAGCTGTGAGACCTGCTGGAGCTGCTGAAGTGGTAGACTCAGCTCTGTTACCTCCCTGTCCTTTCCTGGCGAAATGGCACTCCTTCAACCTATGGCCGAGCTGACCACACCCAAAACACCCTTCTTTGCTAGCCAAACACTCCCCTAGATGATTCTTACCACACTTGAAGCAGGCTGGAAAAGTGCGGTTACCTGAAACACTACCTTGAGATTTAGAGCCTAGTGCTCACTTTTTCTGATCCTGTTGAGGCCCGGGAGACGGAGCACTAGTTGATGAAGGCGCTGGGGCTAAAAACCTCTACTGAAACTGTGAGCGATTTCCACAACCCAATCTCTGTTGAGAATATTCATAGTTGCCTGTCCTAGCCTTCTTACTATCCTTTGCCATCTCCTTAAGCTTATCTTCCTCAACTTGCTGAGCATGGGTCATCAGTCTAGATTCTATATCCCCTAATAACATAGCATTCCTGCAATCTATTTTCACCAAGTCAGATACCCCATACACGAACTTGCCCATTTGTGCCCTCGAATCGGCAGATGGGGCATACTTGGAGAGATGAGTGAACTTCAACCTATATTCTTGGAACGATATCGATCCATGCCTTAGATTATAAACTCTTGGGACTTAGCCTCTATCAACTCTCTTGGGAAGAACCTGTCCAGAAAAGCTCCAGTTAAATAATCCCATGTTGCAGGAGCTGCATTCGCACCCCTGTTGTCTTTCCACTGTGTGAACCAGATATGAGCCACATCCTTAAGTTGATAAGATGCTAACTCAACACTATCAGTACCATTCAATCGCATCACCTCAAGAATCATTTTGATCTCATCGATGAAATTCTGTGGGTCCTCACCAACCTTTGACCCTAGAAACTCTAGCGGATTCATGCAAACAAATCTGCGACCCAAGCTTCAGCCTCGTGATTAGCATTGCGAGCGTTAGTTTTATGAGGAAGCATGATCTGAAATGCATAACGAATGTATTAGAGAGGAGAAACTGAACTAAACTTCATCGCATGATAAGGATAATGAAAGAAGTGAAGTTTTTCTTAAAACACCTCGTAGCTCTCCCTCATAAGTGTGACGCGCTTCACACCCATGAAGGAGACTCTACTTAGTGCGGCTTTTAGACACCCTAGGACTCTTGAACCTGATGCTCTGATACTAAGTTTGTCATACCCTGAGACTAGACCCTAGACATAACGCGGGACCGAGGATCACAAGTGACCCTAAACTAACACTAAAACTGGCATATCACAAGCATACTGAATATAATTTTAAACAAACAGAAGCATATTGAATAAATCATAACTGAAAGGAATAATGAATCTAAAAATATCTGAAATGATAGTCTGTCTGAAAATCAATAGAACTACATAAGTTGAAGTCTGACTCTATGTCTGAAAGCCTCTAATACTGATGAGTTGCTGGGACAAGCCCCCAGCTAACTCCAAGTACTAAAAATAAGGGCAACCTGACTAACTCCAAAAAACATGTAAAATATATATCCTCGGATGATCAGGACTCACCAGTGACTGTCGCTGATAAGGCACCGTGCGAGCTAATCACGAGGCTGAAGCTGAGAACCTGAACTTGCATCATGATAGGATGCATTATATAAAGTATACGTCAGTACTTTAAATATACTGAGAATGAGGGATATGCAAGGAAGATTGGAATATAAATATGTTAAAATACTGAAATGCTGTAAGCTAAACTAAACTGCAATATATAGGCCCAAAATATAAGCATGCATAAATAGCTGAAAATGCAAGAGTAAACTGAAAACATGCTGAAAGCTGAGAATAAATATAAGCTATGGGCCTAAGGTACCTTACTGAAACTAATACTGTGGGAGAGTCTATTAATCGACATAAACCACGTGAGCTAAACGTGGAGTCTGCTGTATACGCCCCATCGAGAGAACCCAATATACCTTGTCAGGGTATAAAGGCATGACTGTGGCGTGATCACTAAATCTGATGCCCAACAGAGGGGACTTATAAACCTATGTTGGCACATAATTCTGGGACGTTAAGGGAACGCTGAACCCTAGTCCAACTCGGTGCTAAATACTACTCCTAAACTGAAGACTAATAACTCATTAAAACTGAAGTCCTAAATTTTCTGAGACAGGACTAAAATGGTCTGAAATCACTAATTTTCTGAAATGTTGTAGTGGACTGAAAACTGGCTAAATTCTGCTTTTAAAACTCATACTAATAATCTAGGTTGAAATTTGACGGAATATAATACTTCAGAAAAATCCTAAAATTTAGGACTAATTTCCTGATTTCTCAAGTCATGGTGAAAGCTCATGCAAATCATTAAAATATATTGCAATTCCTATAAAGTAGGATATAAATCATGTGAGAATCGTAAGATCTAAATTCTAGAATAATTTGCATAATTGGGTAGGAACCCTAGTTCTTAAATTCATGGAAAACTATAAAAAGATGAGAGTTTTTGGGAAGAAGGGTAAACTAAACCCTGACTGAATACCCACATACCTGGTATAAGGAGATTCTTAAAGGAAATCTAAAGTTAAAGCTTGGAGGAGAAATCCCTAGGTCTGGAATTTGGAGAAGAACGTTCCTTTTTGCTTGAGAACTGACTTGAGAGGAAACTGATTTGTTTTGGGGGGTTTTCCTAAATAAAATAAGCCTAAGACTATTTATAATTAGAGCTAAAATAAGAAGGAAAGGTCTGAATTGCCCCTGAGAAATTAACTTAATCTGCTAGAAAACTCGCGTCTCCGGTTCCACAGATGGGTTCCACTACTCGTTGAAACTTCCACAGCTTGTGGAACCCTGTCGTGGTTCCTGAGAAGGAATTCTGAGCTACTGGAATGGGTTCCACAAGTGTGGTTTACGACTCGTGGAAAGTTCCGTGGGTCATGGATCCCACTCGTAGATCCTAGGGACCCTTAGGCTGAGCTACTGGAAAGGGGTTCCACGGATGGGTTCCACTACTCATGGAAACTTCCATAGATCATGGATCCTGCTCCTGGACCCTAGGCACTTGGTCTGAGCTACTAGAATTGGTTCCACAAGTGTGGTTCATGACACATGGAAAATTCCATGGTTCGTGAACCCTGTTCGTGAACTTGATTTCAGAGGGGCTGGCCTCTGATCTGAGTTCCACGAGTTCAGTCCACGACTCGTGGACTGTTCCATGGATCGTGGATCTGACTCATGGTTTGGTTGACAAATGGAAAAAAATATTTCTTCCTGGTTTTCTGAGCTGAGTCTAGGCTTGAAAGTTCTGGGGTGTTACTAAAGGACCTGCATGCACGAAACAAAAGTGCAGCGTTCCCAGGCAATAGGATGTCAATATGAATAAAAATGTTTTGGTATGTAAGGCAAAAAGTAGAATCATAAATAGCTGCTGTAAAAAAGGTAATAGAGATACGACCTAAACCTGAAACTCTGATATCCTCCATGGCTGACATCTGAACTCATAGTAATCAAATATGCATGGTATGCTCTTGTAATACTATGTCAAGAACACACACACACACACATACATATATATATATAAATGTAAATGCATGTCATACCCAACTAAATGCTAGATATGGTGGTGTCTGCCAGTAGCTAACCGACCTTATATTTGCCAACTTGTGGCCATCTTTGTCTCATATGTATAAATTGTCACGCCCCAAACTCAGGGGGAGAAACTAGCACCTGATGCCAAAACTTAGGACAAAGTCGACCTTGCTAAACCATTTGCCAATGACGCATAGCAGCCACACACAAGCAAGAAAACAAATAAGTATATTTTGACTTAAAAATCAGCCCTCGACCGGCTAGGCCGCTATCGACAACTCTACAAAGTAAACAACTACTCCCAAAAGTTCATGTAAAAAAATAATCAGGTAGCACATAAGTCTTGTTTGGGCCATCAAGGCAACCATGATATCTAGAAAAGCATAAATGCTATATGGGATGTCGAGACCACCATGATCTCTATACAGAAATTGAAAACATCTAATACAATGTAAACTAGGTCAATAAGCCGCTAAACTGCCAACACAATAACAACAAGGCCCAACTGGCTAACACGCTACAACTAATAAACATACAAGGCCAAAATGGCCACCATCGTAGCTATGCAACCCAATAGACTAGTCTGCAAGCCTCTAGAAATATAATACTTGGTAGTACATGCCCCCAACCTACCCAAAAAGCTATAAACAACAAAACAAAATCATAACTCTGAGACTGTGGCGACCCCTTAAAGGAAATTAGTCAACCAACCCATTGAAAGCTCAGCTATGCTACTCGGTAGGTCTGTCTTGTCGTCTCTCAGATCCTGTAGGCATGAATTCAGCACCCCCAGGAAATGGGGAGTCAGTATGAAATAATTTACCGACCATGTAAGGAAAACTGAAAACTAAAAACCAAAACTTAAGTGTAAGGACTGAACAAAAGGGCAGGAGTAAAATAGAAGTACAATACCTTACCTTCCTGTAATAAGATACCATCTAAAGCACGTAGCAAACAATAACCTGACCTAGCCTCCATAAGCCCAGCATGTACAAATAGCACACAATCACTATAAGTCCTAAAGAGTATAAACAATCGCTAAGTACCAATACTGGGCCCCTTACCTGGACGCTAATGATGATCTGATCTGAACTGTCTGAATGTACATATGCCATGAATCAATACAACTTTGAGGCTATGTGGCACAATATAAGTGCTTCCCAATAGGGACAGCCTTCCCATCCCGTAGGTACAGTCTGCCCAACCCATTGGCATGGTCTACCTGGCTTGAAGGTGCGATAATGTAATGTAACTACTGCCCCATAGGTATATCCTGCCCATCCTGTAGGTACAGTCTACCCGGCCCAAAGTCACGATAATATAATATAACTTTTGCCCTATAGGTATAGCCTGCCCGTCCTATTAGTACGATCTACTCGGTCCAAAGGCACGATAATAGTAATCAGAATATAAGCTCCAAAACCCCATGCTGGCAGTGTCTGCTGAGGCTAAAACAAGCTCATGGGCAGCATTAATATGATAAAAACAACACAATAATAGCATGTAATCACAAGTGACCTTAATATAATTATAACATGCTTTTCTGGGCCACAAAGTAAGGAATATAGTGCTTTTAGTAGTCACTATATCATGTTGTGATACAAAACTCAATAGAATAAGTCCATAAGTCAAATATCAACGTGATACAAGCTATAACAAGATTGGGCCTTTAGGGTGATGCTAGAAAGCAAAAAGGAAGCCTTAACATACCTTTCAACCGAATCCTCAAAGGTGTTGCTATGAAGCTCGACCAACCTATCATAACACAATAATTACTAGAATCAAGAAGGCTACAAAAATGGGCCATAGACAATTGATAAAGAGTTTTGTCACTATGACCAGACCAGTTTAACTCAACAAATGCCATTATAATGTCTACCAAATTAACAACTAATAACCACGACAAGAAGCTAACAATATCTCACAAGAGCGGTGAACTCCCGAGGAAATATAACAAGGTATACTTCATGCCGTTTAATCCAACAACCATTATACACAACCCCAATAAGAGTCACACCAACCCCCCGTCCCTCCAACACCTTAACACCATCAATATACAACAATAATAACCTAACTTAATAAGACAAAGGGACTGCCCAGAGCCACGGTGTGCTTCTTCCGGATAATGGAACTCTCTTATCTTATTGCTTTTAGTAGTTATTGGGTCCTTAGACTATGTTGGTTTAGAGTTCTGGATGATGACTTTCAGTTTTTGGGGATATGTTTAGATGAATATTTTTCGCACATTCTTTTATTATTTATATAGATGTTGATTTATTTATGACTTAAGTGAAATGTTATCTACCTTACTTTAATTTGGTTAAGTCTGAGAGTTGAGTTGGGTTGTTTGGTTCTACCAACAGAGGGTTAGCATGGGTGCCAATCATGGCCCAGTTTGAGTCGTGACAAAGTTAGTATTAGAGTCCCGCGTTCATTAATCTCATTGTACCAGAATGAGTCTAGTAGAGTCTTGTAGAATAATATGGAGACGTCTGTACTTCTCTACAAGAGGCTATAGGACTTTGGGAAATCTCAACTTCTTTTATTCCTCATGCTATAACTTGATCCCAATTGGTATCTGGCTATCCAAATTGGTATCTAACTCTTTTACTCCTGTTCTCGTAGATGGTGAGGACATATTTTTCTAAAGATGGAGCAGCAGTACCTGAGACAATTGTTGAGGTTGTGGTTCATGGTAGGAGCAGAGTCAAGGATATAGCCAGATGAAGGAGAAGAGGTACACCTACCAGGGGTGGAGCTCGAGCTACGGCTCCAGCTCATGAAAGTTTAGCATCTCTTCCTCCATAAGAGAATGCTCCTGAGGTTATGGTAGAGGAAGAAGCTTAAGTTGAGCACAATAAGGAGGAAAAACCAATCCAGAAGATGGGCGCGCACCCAGTACATGGAGGTGTGGCATATGTCATATTATTATCTGAGGTAATCCAGTAGGTTCTGAGCTTCCTTAGTGGATTAGAAAAGTATGGGGCTACTCCTGTGATTCCTGTTGTCCATCATTCGGTGACCCTACATGCTGTAGTTTTGTCACTATATTAGACACTGCATTTATAATAGGTATATTTCCACGACTGATGATAGGCCCAGTGATGACAGGTGGTGAACATGAGATCTTCTGCAAGTTTGTGAAGATGAGGCCTCCTGTGTTTCATGGATTGGAATCCGAGGATGCCTACAAGTTTATCATAGACTGCCATGAGAGACTAGATAGAATGGGTATTGTGTAGAGGCATGCTGTGGACTTCATTTTATTTCAGTTTCAAGGGGATGCCAAGATGTGGTGGAGGGTATTCATAGAGTGTAGGCCTACCAGAGCACTCCTTATGACTTGGACTCACTTCTATCAGGTCTTTTTATAGAGGTATGCCCCTCAGACTCTAAGGGATAGAAAAAAGGATGAGTTCGCAAATATTGAGCAATGTAGTTTGTCTGTGGATGCTTATGAGACTCATTTGTATGCCTGAGCTCGTTATTCTTCTCAGATGATTAATACATAGGAAGAGCGGATCTACTACTTTATGAAAGGCCTAAATACAGGGTTGCAGATTGTTGCTTTGCATGTATTATTTTTGGGTAACTCATTTCAGGAAGTTGTTGAGTTCATAAAGAATGTTGAGGGGGTAAGGAAAGAGAGTCAGGAAAGGATGGCTTCGAAGACACCTTGGTCGGGAGGTAGTTACAGTGGTTAGTTTTTGAAAGGTTAGAGTTTGTGGGGATACCCTGCATGCCCCATTTGTTTGTCAACACCAGTTTCTACTGGGTGTCCATCAGGGACCAGTCAGCATGCATCAGGCTTTGGTGGGTATATTGCTCAGTCGCTCTAACACAATGACCTAACTTTGACTGCACCTACTTTGAGTATGGTGAGCTTGGGCACTTGAGAAAGAACTATCCTCGACTTTGGTAGGCATCCTAGCAGTAAGCTCCTAGGCCTTTGGTTCCAATAGGTAGAGGTAACGATTATGATAGATATCATCCACAGGGCGGGCAAGGTGGTCACACTGTAGGTAGTAGTGGCGCTCAACCAAACTGGGCTGGTGGTAGATGAGGTAATCAACCTAACAAAGGTGGTGCACAGATAAGAGACAAGAATCACTTTTATGATTTTGGGGTAGGCTAGAGGTAGAGGCTTTAGAAGCGGTAATCACAGGTACTATTCTTGTCTGTGATTGTATAGCTTGAGTTTTCTTTGACCCTCGGTCTACCTTTTTTTATGTGTCTTCTGGTTTTGTTGAGAGCTTTGATATGTTGTGTGAACCCCTTAATTTTTCCTATTACTATATCTACTCTAGTAGGGAATTCTGTAGTGGTGGATAGGGTCTTCTAGGTTTGTCCTATCATATTCATAGGGCGAGAGACCTTAGCTGATTTAGTTATTCTTGACATGGTAGACTTTGATGTTGCCTTGGGAATGAGTTGGTTGTCTCTGCATTATGTTATTTTGTATTGTCATGCTAAGATAATTGCTATGGCTATGCTTGGGTTGGATAGATTAGAGTTGGAGGGTAATTATAGTCCAGCTCAATGAAATTTATGTCCTTCCTTTGTGCTCTGAGTTTGATGGGGAGGGGATGCTTAGCATTCCTAGCTCATCTTCAAGACACTAGTTTGGAGGTCCCATCTATGAGTTAGTTCCAGTTGTGTGTGAATTCTAGGAGGTGTTTCTTGTAGATCTGCTTGGCATGCCACCTGATTGGGATATTGATTTTTGCATTGACTTAGAGCTGAACCGCGTCCTATCTCTATTCCTCCCTATAGGATGGCACTGGCTGAATTGAAAGAGCTTAAGGCTTAGTTGCGGGAGCTTTTGAGTGAAGGTTTCATCCATCCGAGTGCCTCCTCATGAGCTGCTCCAGTGCTCTTTGTTAAAAAGAAAGATAACAGTCTACACATGTGTATAGACTATAGATAGCTAAATAGGGTTACTATCCATAACCAGTGCCCTCTCCCTCGAATTGATGACTTGTTCGATCAGTTACAAGGGGCTTCAGTATTCTCTAAGATTGACTTAAGGTCTGGTTACCATCAGCTAAAAAATCCAACCTTTAAATATCCCTAAGATTGCATTTTGGACCCGATACAGGCACTATGAGTTTCTGGTAATGTTGTTCAAGCTAACCAACACCCCAGCTGCTTTCATGGGCTTGATGAATGAAGTATTCAAACCCTATCTTGACTCCTTCATCATAGTCTTCATTAATGATATTCTGGTATACTCTAAGGATGATAAGGAGCATGAAAATCATCTTAGAATTGTGTTGGGACTGCTAAAAGGGAAGGAATTGTATGCAAAGTTTTCGGAGTGTGAGTTTTGGTTAACTTTTGTGTCCTTCCTAGGGCATGTGGTGTCAAAATATGGGATAATGGTAGACTCATAGAAAATAAAAGCAGTTAAGAATTAGGCTAGACCCACTTCAGTGACAGAAATCTGTAGTTTTGTGGGGTTGGCTAGCTACTACCGCCAGTTTGTTAAGGACTTTGCATCCATTTCTATTCACCTGACTCACTTGACTCCGAAGGATGTGCCATTTGTTTGGTCAGAAGAGTGTGAAAAGAGCTTCCAAAATCTCAAGACCTTATTGACCACAACTCCTATCCTCGCCTTGTCAGTTGAAGGTAAAGACTTTATTGTTTATTGTGATGCTTCACGATCTTACTTAGATGTTATGTTAATGCAGGAACAGAATGTCATTGCCTATGCTTTGACATAACTCAAAGTACATGATAAGAACTACCCTACTTATGACTTAGAGTTTCCTGCAATGATCTTTTCTCTCAAGATTTGGAGGCACTATTTGTATGGAGTCTAATGTGAAGTGTTCACAAACCACCGTAGTTTGCAGCATGTCTTCACCCTGAAAGACTTAAAGCTGAGATAGTGGAGGTGGATGGAATTGCTTAAAGATTATGACATCACCATCTTGTACCATCCAGATAAGGCTAATATGGTAGATGATGCGCTTAGCAGAAATACTGAAAGTATGGGTAGCTTGGCTTACCTGAATATTGCTAGACGACCATTGGCTAGAGATATTCAGGCTCTGGCTAACAGGTTTATGATTTTGGAAGTTTTTGAAAGGGTTGGATTACTAGCATATGTAGAGGCAAGGTCCTCTTTCCTCGAGCAAATCAAAGGTAAGCAGTTTGATGATGTGAAATTGAGTAGTATTCGAGATAAGTTATAGCGGGGTGAGGCCAAAAAGGCCATCATTGATGATAAAGGTGTTCTAAGGATCAAAAAATGAGTTTGTGTGCCTCATTTTGAGGAGTTGATTCCCACCATTCTTGTAGAGGCTCACAGTTCCAAGTATTTCATATATCCTGGTGTGACAAAGATGTACTGCGGCCTGAAGCAACATTACTAGTGGGGTGATTTGAAGAAGGATATAGTGGACTTCTTGGCTAAGTGCCAAAACTGCCAGCAAGTAAAATATGAGCATTAGAAACCTAATGGTACACTTTAGAGAATGCCCATTCCTGAGCGAAAGTAGGTACGAATAGCTATGGATTTTGTGGTTGGCCTTCCTAAGACTTTGGGGAAGTACAATTTGATTTGGGTCATTGTTGACTGGTTGACAAAATCTGCACACTTTATCCTTGTACAGGTGACTTATAATGCAGCCAAGCTGGCCAAAATTTATCTAAATGAGATTATTCGGTTGCATGGGGTGCCTATCTCCATTATTTCTGATAGGGGCACCAAGTTCACCTCCAATTTCTGGAAGAAGTTGGACAAAAAGTAAGGGACAAGATTAGACCTGAGTACAACCTTTCACCCTCAGACTAATGGGCATCCTGAGCATATGATTCAGGCGTTAGAGGATATACTTCGCACATGTGTGATGGATTTTGGGGGTCATTGGGATCAATATCTAGTACTGGTAGAGTTTGCTTATAATAACAGTTACCACTCCAGCATAGATATGGCCCCATTCGATGCTTTGTATGGTAGGAGGTGTAAATCTCCCATTAGTTGGTTTAATTCGTCTGAAGTGAAACTTTTGAGTACTGACTTGGTAAAGGACTCCATGTAAAGGGTGAAGTTCATCCAAGGGAAACTTTTAGTGGCTCAAAGCTGGTAGAAAGAGTATGCAGACAAGAAGGTTAAAGACATGTACTTCATGAAAGGAAAGCAAGTTTTGCTCAACGTCTCACCCATGAAAGGTGTTATGCAATTTGGAAATCAAGGCAAGTTAAGTCTGAGATATATTGGACCCTTCAAAAAAATTTCAAAAGGTGGGGCCAATGGATGATAGGTTAGATTTACCACCTAGTCTATTGGGAGTTCATCTGGTCTTCCACATGTCGATGTTTAAGAAGACTATGCTGATGGTAATTACATAATTCGCTGGGATTTGATCCTATTAGATGAGAACCTCTCTTATAAATAAGTGGACGTTGCTATTCTTGATTGAGATGTTCAGAAGTTGAGAACCAAGGAAATTACATCTGTGAAGGTCCAGTGGAAGAACCGTCATGTTGAGAAGGCCACTTAGGATACTGAGGAAGACATGTGGGATAAGTATCCTCACTTGTTCACTAATTTAGGTAATCTTTGTTTTCTTCCCTATTTCTCTTCTTAGTGTCATTTGGGGATGAACAATTTTTTTCATTTGTATCTAATGTAACAACCTATTTCATTATTATGCTGAATTAAGGCATAAGTACCTGGCTTGAAAAGTCCTTAGGTGAGAATTGAAAATCTCGGGCTAGGGTAAGCTTAGACTAAAATATAGTGTTTTATGCCTTAGAGTTAATTCGTGTTTTGTGTGATGTTGTGTGGTAGTGTGGTGTCCATTTTTGGGTAGCTAACTTCCGTACAATCCCGTAGGAAGTTTCAAGATGAGAATCGGAGTCATAGAACTCCATATATAATAGTTGCTGCATTGGGAATAATTCATGGTGTCTATAAAATATTGTGTGTTGCAAAATGAGGGTCTGGGAGCGAGATAGTAGTATTCTAGAGAATTGCCTTCACCACAATGGAAGAACGCGTCATCACGATGATTTGTCATGATGAACGATCCTCATCACGATGATCTGTCGCGATGAAGAAAGTGTCCATTGCAATGAGATTACGAGACAATATACTTGTGTGACCTGTAGTTTTCTGAGTCATTCCTCTCATTGATCTATTTTTTCTTAGAGCTCCAAGAAGTGGGTTTTCCGAGAAAACTAGGGCAAACTACATCGCTTGAGGTAAGTAATCTGTAGAACTCTTAATTTATTAATTAATTATCTTCCTTAGACCTTGGGGGAAGATATAATAGTGTATTTTTTGCAATTAAGCCTTAGAAGCATGGACTTGGGGAGAAACCCTATGGGTAGGTGTAAAATCACCTAGAATTGATCTTAAATTGTGTTTTTATGAGTTCTAGCATGAAATTATTAGTTTTTAACATGTTTAAGGCTAGTGGGGAACCTTATGTTCTATAAAGGTGAAACATTTAGGCTTAAAAATGGTGGAAAAGTTATGAACTTGATTAGAAACCTTGATTTCTTGATCTTATGAATGTAATGGGTCTAATTAATAATTAATTAACCCCTGGAGAATGCTAAAAACCTCATTTAACGAGTAGAATGATTCAATTTGATTCCTAAATCCTGAAATGAAAGGTAATTGACTAATTACTCTTATATTACTGTTATTTCTAGACCTTGTGCATTTTGGAGAGTTAAGAAAGGACAAGGCAGTGGTGAACTAGCTTGCGGGTATTATATCTTCACTCGAGGTAGGTTATGGCTTGAATTGGAGTTAAGACTCACCTTATTTCATATTTATAGTGAGATTGTATAACTTGTGATTAGTCTTTAGACGTGGTTGTATGTATGAATAGGATAAATAAATATGAAGTGATAAATGAGCTGAAATGACTAAGTATGAATAGTGTCTTAGGCACTGAGTATCTTTATGAGAATATGGATCTGAGAACCTAGTTAATAGATATTGTTGTTGATACGTTTGATATGGAGCGGATACCACACTGGTATGGTACATAGACACCTAGGGTCCCTTGCAGGTCATGGATAGTAGGAAAAAATAAGACCCATAGCATGTGTGTACACTCTTTTACCTTGTTTTATATTATTGCATTGGTTACTATGATGAGTTGGCTGAGAACTGAGAGGAGACTAGAGTTACATTATATATAAGTAGATATTGATGGATGTAGCGATAAGTGAGATAGTTGCTGAGTGTGATTTCTCCTTTTACCTTTTGTCGTACTATTCTATGAATTATGTACTTGAATTGGTTACTATTGTATTGACTTGAAAGATTATATGTTGGTTGCTTATATGCTAAGTGTTGGAGTCCTGTCACTTGTTATATGCTTTAGTGCTTTCATGTTCTATTGTTGGGTCGGCCTATGATACCTACCAGTACATAGTGTATTATACTGATACTATCCTGTGCTCTTCTTTTGTTGAGTACAGACCATGTTCCAGAGGCTGAGACATGACCTCGGCTAGAGAAGAGAGAGGCTGACTGTATATCCAAGGGTGAGAATTACTTCTCAGGATGCCATGGATCCTTCACGAGTTGTTATCCTTCTTCCGAACAATAGAACTCTCTTATATTATTGCTTTTAGTAGTTATTGGGTTCTTAAACTCTGTTGGTTTAGAGTTCTGGACGATGACTTTCAGTTTCTGGAGATATGTTTAGATGAATATTTTCCGCACATTCTTTTTATTTATATAGACCTTGATTTATTTATGATTTAAGTGAAATGTTATCTACCTTACTTTTATTTGGTTAAGTATGAGAATTGGGTTGGGTTGTTTGGTTCTCCCACCAGAGGGTTAGTATAATCACAGCCCAGTTCGGGTCGTGACAGTTTCACGAGCACAGTCCATAACTTATGGACTGTTCCACGGCTCATGGATCTGGCTCGTGGAACCTGTTGTCACTTTGACAGCTTTACGCTTAGATTTTTGGTCTGGTTCTTAGCTTAGAATTTTTTGGGTGTTACACATCAGCGGGAAGTGTAAGTTTCACTAATCTCTAGAAAATTCTAAATATGATATTGCGGGTCCTCATGTGGTAGGCTTGTGAACTGGCCATTAGTGTGCAAAAGTTGCACCATATTATGCTTTAGCTCAATCTGTCCTCCCAGGGCCGGTTTCCAAATGCTCAAAGTAACATTGCCCGTAATTGGGACTGCCATATCACGGACTGCTATAGGTTGCACTTGTATCTCTACTGGTTTAACCTCACATTATTGTTCTTCCCGCCTTTGGTTAAAAAATTACTATCAAAGAGCAGCCTTCTTCTGTCTCTGATAAAGTAGGTTTTTAGGCTCAAACTGGAATTTGACTAACTCACCTTTCCATGCCATGTGTTGCAGTTGATAAATTGTAGTTGTAGAAGTAACAACTAAGATCAAGTTGTAAACACTTGAATAATAAAATAGTAAAAGAAAACTAGAAATTTGCTAATTTCTATATCCTCGGCAATGGCGCAAAAACTTATTTACTCCCTACTCACACCCAAGTGTAAATGGCCGTTCAAGTAATATAGACTGGTTAGAATCCAGATATCGATCTCATAGAGACTTGTGATTAGCAATTATCTTTTTAATCTAATATTGAAAAATAAGACAAATGGTTAGTAACCAAAGAGAGTTTTGTTTGAGTTATGTCTTTTGTATCTAGTAATTAAAATAAGATAGCAGATAAAAGGTTGTGATTACAATTTAGAGAGATATTCCAGGGTTATGACTCTATTTCGCAATCATGTAAAGTATTTGATTTTATTGACTTGTTTGTTTATCGAGTTATTGATTTATGGGGTTAATGATATGATTATGGTATCTTATGCCTCTAATCTTCTATTAACATAACTTCTATTTTTATATGTCTATGATCAAGATGAACATGTGAATGCGATTACTTTTCCTGTTTTGAAACCAAATAAATCGATCTAAGTATATCTCTATCCGAGCCACAAATTTATTCTTTATTGACTAAAGTCAGATCTTACTCCCTATATTCTTTGTTCTAATTAACTCACGATTCCTCTCTCGAGTTCACAATGAGAATGTGGATGTCTTATGGTCGAGAAGCATAAAATAGTAAGATAAAAAATATAAGAACAACTAATATGATAAATAAATATTTGTCATATAAATAATCAACTAAACAATCATGCTACAGTCGTAATCCCTGAACAAAGGTTTTTAGCTACTCGTGTTCTTATCAAAATTGCTAGAATTAATATTGTTCATGAATTTTTTTTTTAAGAAAATTAAAAATAAAAGAAACATAATGGTTTAATCTCTTTCCCCGCTTGTATCTTGCTAATAAGTGATCAACTCTTGAAAAGACATCCAAAGGGTCTATTTATAATAGTGAAAAATAAACCTCAAGCCATCCGGGACTAGGAATTGGGTTTAATGAAATTTTCATTGTAGAAATACCTTGGGGCGCTGTGGTGGCCAACACCCTGCCTAGGTAAGGCATTGGCCAGGGTGGCATTCCACTCTGCATGCTGACTGCCTCACTGATTTTTTGGGGTTGGTACGATAAAATTCTAGTTTATCTTCATGTATAGAAGCCATGTAGGGCAAACTAGGTATGATTTCCATCCTAGAAGCAAATTAATTTTGTAAACTCATCCTACTCTTCTTAACTCACGTTCTATCCCTAACTTTCCTCTGCCAGTTCCATTAGAAATTATCCATTTATCCTACTGATCACGAATCAACACAATAATAATCATAAGATTAAGAGAACAATACTTTGATGGTAGAAATCCACAATAACAATCTATATATAAAATACAATGTTCATACTATGGTCATAACCCTACAATAGAGCTTTTATCCACCCATAATCTGATTAGAAAAATGATAATTCATGTAGCAACAACAAATAAAGATAGGTAAGTTGATAAGTAAGTGACCCTAGAAGAATGTGCCTTTGCTCTTACTCTGTGCTTCTATAATGTTCGTCCTCCTCTTAAAATAACTAAGGATGGGTATTTATAATATTTAAAAACACCTAGAAGGGTCCTCCAAGTCGAATTGGGAAAAGACAAAGAATTTCCCACGTCTGTCATACCTCGCGATGCCAGGAAATGGCCTTCACCATAGCCTTTGTGTCGTGAAGCCTTGCTCCTCTCCTTAGTCTTGCTTTTTCAGAGATAAAACTTTAGAGGGGAGGTGTAATTCGATCCCCCCTCGCTTTGGTCTTGGCAACGTGATGTACAGGACTTGCCATGGGCTTGGCCATGCGAGCTCCTTTCTTCAAAACATAGAAATGAGTATAAATTATGAGTATTAAGCTATATTATCTTTAAAAAAGTTACAAACATGAGAATAGCAAGGAAAAAAGGAGTGTAAATATGCTTAAAATCACCACCCCTTACTTTAACCTTTGTTTGTCCTCGAATAAGTAACTAGACACTCAAAACATGACACACACTTCAATATGTAAATCAAATAGTTTCACTTCTACCTAGATCACCAAGATACTTTAAACATTGAAGCAACTCTAAAATGTGTTTAGTAATTCAAACAGACATTCTATCAAGACGATGCAGTCTCTAGAACCAACTCTATAACATAATATATAGGGAAAATACAATTATATTATCAAGAAAAGAAATCAAATAGATCACCACATTTACATCATCTATGTGTCTTTACTTTTCAAGAGATATGCCCCCTAACATATTCCAATATATCACAACTTCCGGAGCATATGAATAGAACAATATCACTCATTCTCACAAAAGAATTCACATGCATACAATATATATTATAGGCTTTCCCCTAGTGTCATACTCTATTACCAAAATAGATAAAAACATCGGATCAAAAGAACTTTATGGGTTGTAATGTCGGCTAAGAGACGGGTAGGAAATATTTGGTTAAAATAGTCACTACTCTCATTTAAGACATTTACTTCAAACTTTTTCCTCTTTTCCTTATGTCAACCAATTTAAACTTTTCTTTAGACTTCCCTTTTATATCTCCCATTCTCTTTAACCACTCATCCTTCATTATTGTACATTGTTATCAAGGAGAAATTTTCTATTCTCTTTATCTTTTTTACTTTTTATTCATTCTTGTCATGCCTCGAGCCTACTCCCTGAAAGTAACATAGTGCTTAGAGTCACAAGTGACCCTCAGGGACCTTTTCTTACCATTTTTCTTGCCTTGGATTTTTCATTGTATCTGAAAAATAAAGAATTTGTAATTATAAAATATCGCTATCAAATAAGGGGAAAAGGTGTCATGATGACCCTACACTTAATTTTTCTAGCACAGGTACTCAAACTTCCCCATTCATTTTTATACATTTCACACAATTTACCCACCACACATTTTATAATGTTCCCCAAAATTCCTGGACCACCTCATATTTATACTATTCTAGGCCTTAAAGATTATCGGATGACTAACAGATCCTTAAGACGGTCGACATCTATCTATCATAGAAAATATAATGCCCATGACTATACTTTGAGGTGTTTTAATCAAACATATGGTATTCTCAATTGTCCTAGTTAAGCATTCATGCTAAAGAGTATACCATTTTTCTCAATTTCACCAACTCTATCAAAGTCTACACAACTACTCCCATGTAATGACCCTTCCGGTCATTTCCACGTTTAAGTTTTGAAGTTAAGCAAATCGACAAAAGATATCGTAAGACCTTTAACAAATTTTCTGAACCTTGGGTCAAATGTATCAGGCCTTTTCTCTCAATATATAAAGAGTTAGAAGTCCCCCGAAATACAAAATCGAAGGTCTACGAGTCTAGTTTCCAACGCACAAAACCGCACGTCCAAATAATCTCGGAGCAAGGAGTTATGACTGTTTTACCGCAGACTGTCTGGCAGAAAACGGGTTGCGAACCGGGTCGCGAATCGGGTCGGGTTTAACCCGATTTAAGCTTCAATTTCACGTTTTAAAATGTCATTTCAGTTCCAAAACAGTGATAAAATATAAGGGAGGATCCCGAGAGAATTCTTGAATATCGAAATCGTGCGTAGGCGAATTACGAGCCTAAACTTAAGAACTTTATTAGTATCGTGCGTGTATTTGAAATATTTATTTAAAAGTTGAATTTGGTAAAAAATTATATTATGATTGCCTTTTCAAAATATTTAAAAGGTTTATGAAAAATATATTTGATACAATATAAGTGTAGACGTATTTATTTTATAAGGTTTTTATACTCCATAATATTTTAACGGAGATAGTAAATTTAATTAGGTTGAAAATTATTATTATAATATAGTAGGTTTTATTGGAAATAATTTTATAATAATTATGGTATATTTAAAATACTATATTTATTTTACCACGAATTTATGCAATACCCGAATGTATACCTAACGGAGGGAATTTGGTTGCCACCTCCACCCCCACGTGTAAGTGGAAGATGAAGGCAGCACTAGTATACGTTAGTGGTGGCAGCAAAGGGTCATTTTCATAATGACTAATGGCTGCCTACTCACTTAATGATTTGAGCTAAGTACTATGTATATACTTCCTATGCACTGAAGATTGGAATAAATTGCAACGTAAAATTGCTGCCAAGCTTAAAATGCAATTTGCTGCCTAACTCACATTATAATTCTTGGGTACGTAATTAGAATAATCTTGGTGCAAACTCCACTGTGTATTATTCTTTTGTCACGATTAAGGTCGGTTCCAATAAGTAAGATCTTGATAATTTATTGGATCACCGAAAAGGAAATCAATTATCTACGTCAAGTTATTCCGTCCCAAATCAGATTCTGATTCCGATTTAGTTTTGGATTTTCTCGGAGTGGTTCGAGCTTGGACATCGTTGTTCCAGCAGCTTGTCGTCGGACGACAGGTAGGTTACGGTTTAATTTCCCTAGACTCCGCATATATAGAATAAAATTGTATTAATGGGCATCCTGGGGTTGGTTTATTAGGTTGGTACCACAGACCTTGACCGCTTTATTCATGTCCGCCTATTTTTATTCCTCCATTGTTTGTAGTATTTGCGGATATATTTTATTTACCCTTGTGGTCCTGCGAGGCCTTGTTGACTCTGGAACATAGAAGGTGGGATTTTGGGAATGTCCGCGAGTCCCGGGCATAGAATTATTCTTCTAGGCTGGTTATGCTTGCTGAGTAGCTGTGGGCCTGTGCAGGGTCGATAGGTTGATTGTAAGCTGCTGGGCAGCTGTTGTGTGTGATCATATCATTTCCATGCATATAAAGAGGTTTTATCCATGTTTTACAGTGGTTTTGGCTTCGGGCCTACTGGCACTGTTTCTAAACCTTGCATGGCCCGGGGGGCCCATTTTTGATGGAAATGATTTGGAAATGGTTGATTTCACTTGTGGTTTAAAATCATCAGTTTTACGATTATCACTAGACTCGGCAGGGCCGGAGTGCTAGTTGAGTTTTCTTACTACTTCAGATGATTTTTAGCCTCGGTTGGACCGAGCACCTGAGATGACTTTTTACTGTTTAGACCCGGCGACGCCCGGGCACCCTTGGAGGGGTTTTTGAGATATTTTCCTACTATTTTTAGTCCTGGACAGGGTCTGGGCATGCATATTCGAGACTGGGTCTTTATCTTGATATCGAGACTGGGTCTCTATCTTGATACATGTTCTGATACTGAGATTTAGTATGGGGTCTGGGACCTCCATGGACCTTGCCATCCGGGCCAGGGGCTACGGGCTGCGTGTGCCGAAGGAGGGGTATACGGTGGAGTAGAGGTATACGGGCAGAGTCCTTCCATGGAACCTACCTGCTGGGTCGAATTGGCGCCGGAGGAGGTACATACAGAGATACCATGCCACTTGAGATCTTCATGCATCATATCATTCATGGTTCGAGGTTCCACCCTTGTTTGCTGTTTGCTGATTGTACGCTCCGGTAGTATGGGATGTCGGAGGGTTTGTTTTCACTTGTTTGTGTTCCTCGGTTGTATGGGCGGCCGGGGGACTGTAGGTAGATTTTTGCTATTTACTTACAGAGTTGTTCTCTATTAGGGATGAGTATGAGATTGGTTACTGCTAGACTGTTAGTTTCTGGATTTGAGATTTTTATGATTAGTTGGGTTGATTCATGTCTTGAGCATGCCTATTATTATTCTTCCTCTCTTCTTCTTACACTTGAGGTTACCGGTATACCGTCCATTTCGTAAACTTATTTTATATACACTGTTATTGCAAGGACTCCAGGTGCGTTATTTCTTACTTTCACCTGTGCCTTTGGTGTGTATATCCTGCTTACTAGCCTCATATGTGGTTCTGTTGGTTTCCCTCTGGGCTAGTTCCTGTGTACCTTTCGTTGATTTCTGTGACTTATTGCTTCTATTCTGTCTATTACTGCTCTTTTATCTTATATGTGCCCAGTCGGCCTATGATACCTACTGGGTACCTTATGCTTCGCATTTGGTGCTCACCCCTACCCCTGCATCTTTGGGTGCAGATCCTAGCGTGGGCCATCGCCGTTAGATCGTTGTGATTCGTGCTTGGAGATCTGTTGGAGACTACTTCAGGCTGAGGGTGAGCTCTTGGCGATCGGAGCTTAGCTTTAGTTTATCTTTTTCTTCATGTACTCTATTACCATTCGGAGACATTTGTATATATAGTTTTGGTTTATTTTGCACTCCATGTATGTAGCTTGGCTCTGTACTATGATATCAGATCTTGGGGTTTGGTTTAGTTTCCGCATATGTATATATTTATATACTTGTTATCTATTTTATTCGTCTTGTTCTCTTACTTGTTAGATAGTAGCCCATTACTAACTGTTCTGGGCTACAGGGATTGGTTCACCTACCGGGGGTTGTAGGTGCCATCATGACCGAGAAATCGGGTCGTGACATCCCAATAATAACTAATATAGGAATCAAGTCTATCCCAATAATCACAATTTAATTTATTTAAAAAATAATGGCAACAAGTGTCTACAAAAATGAGTATTTAATCAAGAATTTATCAAATCGACAAAATTAATTTCAAAAAATATCCATAGAAATTCAAAATTATCATGTAGTTTATTCTCAATATCACCCTAGCTACTATTTAGAACTACTCAATCGACCAACCTACATTATACTAAAATCAAACAATATCCTGGATTTTAAAGCTTGATCTTTTTGCAAAAATCTTTAAATAGTAATTTAAAATTAATGTAATGGAGAAGTTGGGGAATGGGAGTATCATGAAACATAGAAGAAAAATGGGGAAAACTTACTACTTTTAAGCCCTTTGAAAGTGTTGCAAAATTTTTAGCTGAAAATTAATGAGGGAATGGGGGTTTTCGGTTTAGTGAGTGTGTGTGAAGTGAGGAAGATGAGTGAGGGAGGGGGTTAAATTATAGGATTGGGATACGTGTAGTTCATTTGATAGGACCTCTTGACATTTTACCTTGAGCCTCGTGTGAAAAAGCAAGGGCCAAGCCTTGGGCTTTGCGCGGCAAAGTCCCAAGATGTGCCATGCCTTATTTTTTGTATCATGTTTTCTTCCCATATTCTCTATCTCTATTATGTTTTCGTCCCCTATACCTACATATAGTCACTATAAACACTATTAGGGTGGGTTTCCCCCCACCTATCGCCTCATTTAAGGTTTTGGCACGATATCATTTTTTCTTATTTTTTTTATCTTTCTTTTATGCTTAACTACATCTATTACAAATCAAGGATTGCCTCCCACACAATGCTAGATTTAACATCATAGTATGATGCATTTCACCTTATCAGCTTGGTTCAATAGAGTGGTTTGAACTATGGGGTTCTTCACAAAATGGCATTCCTTAAATTTGTTCTTGCACCTTTGGAATCCCTCCATTAATGATATGATCTTAGAATTCCATTCTTTATCATGCCTAAACATGTTATTTAACAACTAGGTGGCTGAAGCAAAAGTATTCTCCTACCTTAGAATTGGCTATGGATTGGTTCACTAGGTCTAGAGCAAGATAGAATATTTTAACCAATGCAACCTCGTTGATCCCATCCTCTGGAGATATCAAAAACTTTTTAAAACTATCCTACACTTCTGATAAGAGTTCACTTTCTAGTTGTCTGAAGTAAAGAATATTGTTGTTTTCCTTGTCTTTTGTTTTGGAGGACACCACTTATATTAGAACACATCTATTAGCACACTCCATGTCAAGATAGAATCTTGTGGTATAGTCTGGTACTCCCTCGTAAAGAAATATATTGTAATGACCGGGTTTGTCATTACGGATAAATATTTTGTGCCAATTTTTGAGTCAGAAAACTTCCGAGATTGAGAGTAAAAAATTCTGAACTAGGCTAGTCTCGGCCAGTTTTTGAGCAAGGTATGGTTTAGGGCAATCCAGGTAAAGTTTGGGTAAAGTGTCTTGGTTTGAGCTAGTTTTCTGTTTGGCTAAGACTTAAAGGAGTCTGGGGGACTTTTTGGAATCAAATTCGGGTAAGTAAAACTTCCGAAATCGAGGTTGATGTGAAGGGGTTCTTCCGAAATGTCAGAAAATTAAGTGTGTTGTAAAATGGACCCTTTTGAGAGGTTTATGACTTTCTATCCCATGTCAACCTCCTTAGCGGTTGACACACCGCCATAGCAACCTCCGCTATAGCAAAGAAATTACTGCTATAGCAAAAGTCAACGCTGGTTAGCACAGCTATAGCGGTATGTTCCGCTACGGTAGTATCGCTATAGCAGAGCATGGACCGCTATAGTGGAGCGACGGGATCAGGAAACTCAAAAACAGGTTTTATATTTTCATTCTCTCCCATTCAACCCCAAAACAGATGAAGGTTACTCCAAAAACCCTCCTAGGCTACTCCAAAGCTTGGGAGCCATGGGGAGGAGGGATTCCGACTAAAAAGATGCGAGACCACAGATTTGGGCCTTCAGAATTATCAGGGAACGCCTTCACAGAGCCAGAAAGGACATGGAATAACTGTTCGGCATCCAGGTAGGCTAGGTTTTATTGATTGAGTAGATTGACCTTTTTCCATTTCGTACTTGTTGTATAGATTAAAAGCGAGAATCCATGCCTAGGTCTTCAGGAACGGAGTCTGGAGGAGAATTGTTAGGGTTAAATAGGTTAAACTAGAATTGATCGAGTTGTGATAATATGTTGTGACAATTGGGGTTGTTATGCTTAATTAGGTGTTGTATGATAATAAAATCGAGGGACTAGAATGTTGGGAACGTTCGGGGAACTGGAAGCGGTTAGTAATTAACTAATGTGCAAGGAACAGAAGTTCCAAGAAATGAATTGGTATAATTAGGATTTCATAATGGCTGCGTTTCCAAGGCTAGGGTTTTTTCCCATGTTGTATCTCAGTCCTCGGAGGAGGGTCAAGAATAAAGGTATCTAATAGCATGTTTAAGGGGGTGATTCAGGGTTAGTCTCCAAATGGAATTAATGGTTCATTGTGTACCCAAAATAGGGTAGGTGATGGTTATTGATTCCTGTATACATTGTATGTTTGGGTACCTTTGTCTAAGCATTGTACGAGTAGTATGCTTAGGGAATGATTTAGAAATGTCTAAGGGTCCTGTTATCAGTCTTGTGAATTGAACTAGGTGTTATTGCTTGTTGGTTTACAAGTGTTGATTGTTCATTGTTTGTGATTGTGGATTTCTGTGTGACATTTGGTTGGCTCGGGCACCATGCCTGGTACAGGTTTACTAACGGTTGGCTCGGGTACCACGCATGGTATGGGAATACTACGGTTGGCTCAGGTACCATGCCTAGTACGGGAATACTAATGGTTGGCTTGGGTACCACGCCTGGTACGGGAATACTAATGGTTGTCTCAAGTACCATGCCTGGTACGGGTTTACTTTATTGTATTGTTGCATTTTTTTAATGGTTCCCTGAGTGGACCAGATTGTGTGTATGATTTGTGATTGTGCATATGGTCCTTGAGAGACCAGGTTATCATTGTATTGATTTGTGAGTTTGGTCTTGGTGTAGATCGGGTTGCATGTCTAACACTTAGGTGTTGTTTAGGGAGGACCCCAAGGTGGGTCTGGGCAATGTAAAATGGCATACTTAATGGTTAATTGTTGAATATGTGAATGATTATATCGGTCCTTGAGAGGCCAGGTTGCTTCACTTGAATGTAGGGATGGTCCTGGAGTGGACCCGGTATTGCATGTTAACACTAGGTATTGGTATAGAGATCTGTGGTTGGTCCGGGAAGGATAAGAAGGGTATATGCTACTGTTATTTGCTTATTGTTTAAGATTGGTTGTTGAACCTGTTCCATGTGGTTGGTAAGATAGAATCCAGACTGATAGTCTGGAATTATATTGTTACGATTCTAATTGTTACTTATTGTTCTTCACATGTTGGGTTCTTGAGTGGGCGGGGAGTTATCCTTATTATTGGCGTATAGTCGGTCCTTGAAGGGCCAGGTTAGTGTGCTTAAGTGACAAAGTGGTCCTTCTTTAGACCGGGGTTGCATGTTATTAGCATAGATGATGTCCTAGGGGTCCTTGTTTGGTCCGAGTTATGAAAAATAGGATATATGTTTACTATCAGTGAGAATCGTCAATGTAGTTAGACTTGTTACGTGTGGTTAATACACTAAGGGAGAGACTTGTGCTCTGGTTATAATGTTGGCTGTGGTTACTTGTCGAGTATGGACCTAGGGGTCATTGGGATAATTTGTACTAGTGGGTGGCGGTATGACAGTTGTGGTCTACGTCACTAAGTAGTGGGGATTTACTTTGAGTTGTTGAGTCATAGTGGTTGATTGGGGTAAAGGAATGATAGTCTGGGTATGGGCATCGATGTCGGGTAATGACGAGGTGACTTGGGAAGTCTAGGTGTCAAGTGTGACTTGGGAAGTCTAGGTGACAAGGTGACTTGGGAAGTCTAGGCGATAAGGTGACTTGGGAAGTCTAAGGGATATGAAGGTTGTTCCAAAGTGGGTTTTGATAAAGGTGGATGTGAAAGCGGTTGGATATATTCAACTCATGTATTTACCTTGATTTCTTATATGATGGTAGGAGTGGATTCGGGGCGACCAATGATGCCTACCAGTACGTGTGTTTGTACTGATTCTACTCTTGCTATACCTTTTTTGGGTATAGTCTTGTTGCAGGGTTGGTGATGTTTCATAGGTTCAGGATGACAGTGATTCTCCAGCAACTCCTACTTTTGCTTCTATGGTGGAAGTTGAGTCTCCTTCATTTTGTATCATCTTGTAGTAGCTCTTGTACCGGCTTAGACTAGATTCTAGGAAGGGCTGATTTCAAAAATTGTAAATGGTTTCCGCATTCTTGTAAATAATGTCTTATATTAAAAAAGGTTTATCTCATGGTTTACTTCATTTTTTGCAGTGCCTATTGGATCGGGTGGTAAGGGTTCTCCTATCTAGATGGATTAGAGTAGGTGTCGGCATGGCCTGGTAGTTGGGTCGTGAGAAATGGTATCAGAGCCTAGGTTACCGGTCTCCCAGTACAAGAGTAAAATGTTGAATAGAGTCCTGCGGATTGGTGTGTTGACGTCCACATCTAATCCTAGGGAAGCTATGAAGCATTCTAGGAAACATTTCTCTCCTTTCATTCCTTTTCGTGTAGTTTGTTTACTTTCTTGTATGAGTTGAGTCCAATTGGTATCTCTCGATTCCAGTTGGTATCTCAACTAAGTGATGGATGTCATTGGACTCCGGTTGTGATAAGACAAACAAGGGAAATTGGAACCGGGAAAGTTCCAATTGGTATCTGGCCTGAGAGGCTGTGGTAAGGCATGGGTGATCGGCTAAGGGTCATTCATGGGACGAATATAGAGTAATTGGTGTGGTTTGATTTTGTTGTAACCTAAAACGGAATTATTTGTGTATTACAATGCTGGCATGACTTATTAGATTCGTATATGATTGGTTGCCTTGTTATGAAATTGTGAGTCTGAAGGTATTTATAATTGATTCTCGGTATGATTGAGTATGATTAAGTGTTGTGTGTGTGTGGAGTTAGAATTGCATATAAATTTTCGGAGAAAGGGCTCATCATTGGTCAGTATGATGAGGGAAAACAAATTACGACTGTAGGGAAACTCTGGTTTCAGGATAGTCGGGACTTGGTTGGGAACCATGGGGAAAATAGGTTATTATTGATTGATAGCAGGAATTGCGGTAAGAAATATTTTGTGGTAACTCATGATTGTGACTTCAGTAAAATTATTCTGACTTTAAAAATTGTAATTTGCTTTAGTAGTAAATTTCGGTATGCCCCAATTAGAATGGCTTGCATTACATTCGGGTAAAGACTTATCATTGGTATATATGGTAAGGGAACAAAAAGGGTTTAATGACTGTGGGGAAGCTCTGGTTTCGGGACAGTCAGGATTGGTTGGAAATCATAGAAAGTAAAAAAGTGGGACTAGTAGTGTACGATAGAGGGAATGTGTTATTGTGCGCAGTTCTGATGTGTTTTTTGTCTGACTATATGGTAATGGGCTGCTAAATTCTCAACTATGCGTAGTTGAGGTTGGTCTTGAGGTCATGTTTTAAGATCGTAACGCGTTTTCGGTGTTAGCATTGAGGACAGGGAAGGGGAATGAGAGAATTTTCCAGAGAATGGTAAATTTTCTGGGCTACTACTTTTGGGGGTTGCCATAGCGGTGTGCAAGTCGCTATAGCAGGATGGGAAGGGCATAATCCCTGACCTGTTTTCTCCTATTCTGTCTTTCATTCCCGGGTCATTTAAAATTGCTATTTAAGCTGTGAGCTATTGCAGGAATTATTTAGCATCCATGAACAATAGGAGGAAATAGTAGATATCATAGCCCGGGGTATTGGTAAAATTTTGATTTACCACTAGTGGGAATAGTCACCTATGTAGAATTTGGCAAAATGACCGCAATTGACTGAGTAGTGTTGGACTTTTCTCATAGGCTTATGTCATGAGGGTGATTTGGCTGGTTTATTATTGATGATCCTTAGTGGTAGGGTCAGTTGAGGGAGTGGGGTTATTAAATGGAGTCCTAAACATTGCTATCCCTCTATCCCTCTGGTTGGTTATGATAATATCGGTATTACTGGTTTTTGAGTGGTGGAGGTGTGCTCGCCATAGCATTGGTTAGGGTGTAAGTGCCCGGGTAGAATCCCCCCTAAGACGAGAGTAGAAGAAAACCTCAAGCTAGGATGAGTTCCATTGGAATTTTTGTTGTTGCGTGGTTTAGAGATATGTAGTGTCTCAGGGCATGGTGTCGAAAGGGTAAGATAATACTATGATATGTGAGGGGCATAGTACCCGAAGGAAGCTTCCGGGATGGAGTTAGGGTTAGAAGAACTCTAGGTATAGCGGGAAAGGGGATGCCATGGTGGTATCAAGTCCCCTTGGCATGGAAAGACTATTTTGTTTGTTAGTTGAGTTTCTTTTGATCCGGTGTTTGGATGAGGACCCGGATTCCTTGGTCACTTGGGGAGGGGTAATCTAGTTAGCCTTGTGCAGCTCAAAGGAAGGAATTCCTTGGTAAAGCGGAAGTGAGTTGAATTTTTATTGAGATGGGTGCACCAAGGGATTGGGAAGTTTCGGTGGTTTGCGTAAGGTTATATTTATGCTGTCACGGTAGGGAGTTAAGATTCAGGGGGGCGGGCTCCTTCTTCTCTTTCTGCGTTAGAGATTATTCGGGGATGAACGATGGGTAAATTGGTATATGTTGTAATGACCGAGTTTTTTGTTACGGGTAAGCTTTTCATGCCAATTTTTTAGTCAGAAAACTTCTAGGTTTGGGAGTTAAAAATTCTGGGCTAGGCTAGTCTTAGCCGGTTTTGGAGCGAGGTATGGTCTAGGGCAATCCGGGTAAAGTTTGGGTAAAGTGTCTTGATTTGAGCTAATTTTCCATTTGGCTAAGACATAAAGGAGTCTGGGGACTTTTTGGAATGGAATTCGGGTAAGTAGAACTATCGGAATCGAGATTGACGTGAAGGGGTTGTTCCAGAATGTCAGGAAATTAAGTGTGTTGTAAAATAGACCCTTTTGAGAGGATTTACGACTTTCTGTCCCGTGTCAACCATCATAGCGGTTGACACACCTCCATAGCGACCTTCGCTATAGCGGAGAAATTACTGTTATAGCAGAAGTCAACACTGGCCAGCACCTCTATAGAGATACATTCCGCTATGGCGGTACTGCTATAGCAGAGCGTGGACCGCTATAGCGGAGCGACAAGATCAGAAAACTCAAAAATGGGTTTTATATTTTCATTCTCTCCTATTCAACCCCAAAATAGATGAGGGTTACTCCAAGAACCCTCCTAGGCTGCTCCAAAGCTTGGGAGCCATAGGGAGGAGGGATTTCGGCTAAAAGGACGTGAAATCACAGATTTGGGCCTGTAGAATCATCAGGGAATGCCTTCATGGAGCCAAAAAAGGCATGGAACAGCTGCTCGACATCCAGGTAGGCTAGGTTTTCTTTATTGAGTAGATTGACATGTTTCCATTTCGCACTTATTGTATAGATTTATAGGGAGAATCCATGCCTAGGCCTTCGGGCACGCAGTCTGGAGGAGAATTGTTTGGGTTGAAATGGTTAAACTAGAATTGATGGAGTTGTGATAATATATTGTGACAATTTGGGTTGTTATGCTTAATTAGGTGTTGTATGATAATAAAATCGAGGGACTAAAATGTCAAGAACATTCGGGGAACCGGAAGAGGTTAGTAATTAACTAATGTGCAAGGAACAGAAGTTTTGAGAAATAAATTGGTAAAATAAGGATATCATAATGGCTGGGTTTCTAAGGCTAGGTTTTTTTTCCCCATGTTGTATCTCGGTCCTCGGAGGATGGTTAGGAATAAAGGTATCTAATAGCATGTTTAAGGGGGTGATTCAGGGTTAGTCTCCAACCAAAATTAATGGTTCATTGTGTACCCGGAATAGGGTAGGTGATGGTTATTGATTCCTGTATACATTGCATGTTTGGGTACCTTTGTCTAAGCATTGTACGAGTAGTATTCTTAGGGAATGATTTAGAAATGTCTAAGGGTCCTGTTATCAGTCTTGTGAATTGAACTAGGTGTTATTGCTTGTTGGTTTACAAGTGTTGATTGTTCATTATTTGTGATTGTGGATTTCTGTGTGACATTTGGTTGGCTCAAGTACCATGCCTGGTATAAGTTTATTAATGGTTGGCTTGGGTACCACGCATGGTACGGGAATACTAACAGTTGGCTTAGGTACCATGCCTGGTACGGGAATACTAATGGTTGGCTTGGGTACCACGCCTGGTACAGGAATACAAACGGTTGGCTCGGGTACCACGCTTGGTACAGGTTTACTTTATTGTATTATTGCATTATTTTAATGGTTCCCTGAGTGGACCGGATTGTGTGTATGATTTGTGATTGTGCATATGGTCCTTGAGAGACCGGGTTATCATTGTATTGATTTGTGAGTTTGGTGTTGGTGTAGATCGGGTTGCATGTCTAACACTTAGGTGTTGTTTAGGAAGGACCCCAAGGTGTGTCCGGGCTATGTAAAATGGCATACTTAATGGTTAATTATTGAATATGTGAATGATTATATCGGTCCTTGAGAGGCTGGGTTGCTTCACTTGAATGTAGAGATGGTCCTGGGGTGGATCGGGTATTGCATGTTAACACTAGGTGTTGGTATAGAGATCCGTGGTTGGTCTGGGAAGGATAAGAAGGGTATATGCTACTGTTATTTTCTTATTGTTTAAGATTGGTTGTTGAACCTGTTCCATATGGTTGATAAGATAGAATCCAGACTGAGAGTCTGGAATTATATTGTTACGGTTCTAATTGTTACTTATTGTTCTTCACATGTTGGGTTCTTGAGAGGGCCGGGAGTTATTATTATTATTGGCGTATAGTCGGTCCTTGAAGGACCAGGTTAGCGTGCTTAAATGATAAGGTGGTCCTTTTGTGAACCGCGGTCGCATGTCATTGGCATAGATGATGTCCTAGGGGTTCTTGTTCGGTGTGGGTTATGAAAAATAGGATATATGTTTACTGTCCCTGAGAATTGTCAATGTCGGTTAGACTTGTTATGTGTGGTTGATACGCTAAGGGGGAGACTTGTGGTCTGGTTATAATGTTGGTTGTGGTTACTTGTCGGATATGGCCCTGGGGGTCATTGGGATAGTTTATACTAGTGGGTGGCGGTATGAAGGTTGTGGTCTACGTCACTAAGTAGTGGGGTTTTACTCTGAGTTATTGAGTCATAGTGGTTGATTGGGGTAAGGGAATGGTAGTCCGGCTATGGGAATAGATGTCGGGTAATAACGAGGTGAATTGGGAAGTCTAGGTGTCAAGTTTGACTTGGGAAGTCTAGGTGACATGGTGACTTGTGAAGTCTAGGCGATAAGGTGACTTGGGAAGTCTAAGGGATATGAAGGTTATTCCGAAGCGGGTTTTGATAAAGGTGGATGTGAAAGGGGTTGGATGTATTCAACTCATGTATTTACCTTGATTTCTTATATGATGGTAGGAGTGGATTCGGGTCAACCAATGATGCCTACCAGTACGTGTGTTTGTACTGATTCTACTCTTGCTATACCTTTTTTGGGTATAGTTTGGTTGCAGGGTTGGTGATGTTTCACTGGTTCAGGATGACGGGGATTCTCCAGCAACTCCTACTTTTGCTTCTATGGTGGGAGTTGAGTCTCCTTCATTTTGTAACATTTTGTAGTAGCTCTTATACCGGCTTAGACTAGATTCTAGGGAGGGCTATTTCAAAAATTGTAAAAGGTTTCCGCATTCTTGTAAACAATTTCTTGCATTAAAAAAGGTTTATCTCATGGTTTACTTCTTTTTCCGCATTGCCTGTTGGATCGGGTAGTAAGGGTTCTCCTATCTAGGTGAATTAGAGTAGGTGCCCGCACGGCCCGTGTAAGGACCGGGTCCATCATTACGGGTAAACTTTTTGTGCTAAGTTTTAGAGTTTGAAAACTCCGGGTTTGGGAGTTTGAAATTCTGGGCAAGGCTAGCCTCGACTGGTTTTGAAGCGAGGTATAGTCTAGCGAAATCTGGGTGAGCATTGGGTTAGATGTCTTGATTTGAGCTAGTTCTCCACGTATCCAAGATATAAAGGAGTCCGAAGGACTTTTCGAAATCGAATTCGGGTAAGTAGAACTCCCAGAATTGAGGTTGACGTGCAGAGGTTGTTTCAGAACATCAGGAAAATAAGTGTGTTGTAAAATGGACTAGTTTTGGAGATTTTACGACTTTCTGTCCCGTGTCAACTTCTATAGCGGTTGACACTCCGCCATAGAGACCTACGCTGTAGCGGAGAAATTACTGCTACAGCGGAAGTCAACGTCGGTCAGCCTCTGCCATAGCGGACAACTTCTCTATGGCGGTACCTCTATATCAGAGCGGACTGCTATAGCGGAGCGTGATGGGATTTAATGCAGAAATTTCCCCAAAAATATTCAGTTTTCACATGTTCGTTTAGGAGAAGGGCTAGGGCGATTTCAAGCGTTCTTCCTCCATTCTTCATCGTTTTTCTTTCCTAAGGTAAGGTTTCTACTCCCTGAACTCCTTAATACTTTTCCTATGCGGTAGAATTTCTAGGAGTGAACTTGGGGAAAGGTTTGGAATGACTTAGGGAGGGTAGAATCCAGGGGAAAAGGGGGATTCTATGTGTAGAAGTTCTTGGGTATTGCTAAATTTACTGTTTTATGATCATGTGACTTTAATTTCCTAATTTTATCCGGAAAAATGGTAGAACTAGGTGAATTAATGGAAGAAAGCCTGGGAAAAAGGGTGGAATGATCATGGGTGGCCTGGGGTTTAGGATTATACATAATCTGGGTGAAATTTAGCCTATAAAGATTAATTATTGGTTATTGGGGTTAGGATTATACGTAATTCGGGTGAAATTTAGGCCATAAAGATTAATTATTGGTTATTGTGTGTTGTTTTAGACCAAGAACCGGCAAGAATTTTGGGAAATGGGAAAGCTCCGGTTGTGTAGAGTTTTGGATCATTTCGAGGTAGGTGATGGTTTGCTTCCTGTAAGTTGTGTGTGTTTAAGTACTCTTATCTAAGTATTTGTATGAAATGCATTGCTTAGGGAATGATTAGAAGTGTCTAATAGTCCTGTTTGCAGTCTGGGAAATTGAACGATGTATTGTGCTTGTTGGTTTTACAAGTTGATTGTTCATTTTTGTGTCTGTGGATTGTTTATCTTTGGTTGGCTCAGGTACCAAGCCTGGTATGGGGTAATACTAATGGTTGGCTTAGGTACCACGCCTGGTACGAAATATACTAACGGTTGGCTCGGGTACCACGCCTGGTACGGGATAATACTAACGGTTGGCTCGGGTACCATGCCTGGTACGAGTTTACTTTATTATGTTATTGCATCTCTATTAAATGGTTCCTTGAGTAGATCAGGTTGTGAACTTGAATTGCAGTTGCGTATTTTGGTCCTTTAGAGGCCGGCTTGTCACATTGCTTTACAAGTTGGTCTTGGTGTAGATCGGGTTATTTGTCTGACACTTAGGTGTTGTCTAGAGGGGATCCAGGGTGGGTCCAGGATATGTAGGAGAATATGATTGTTTGTGTTGTTGATTATGGATCATAACTGTGAAGTGATTTACATGTGGGACAAGTTAGGTAGAGACTTGTAGTCTAGGAATACCTGTTGACTTGCCTATGTGTTTTCTGTACTTTTTCATACACTGTTTTACTTGGAACTGGCTGATCATCCTACCAATAAATGGTGGTTGTGTACTGATACTGCACTTGCTTATCTTTTGTGAGTACATGAAATCTTCCGGCGGTTGACGCACCACCTCACTTGTAGGACAGACACTTTAAGATATCAAGGGTGAGTTGTTCGATCGAGCTGCCTTGGTTCTTTCTTATTGGTTGTAGCCCACTTGTTTCGGGCTTAGACTATATCTTTGTTTTGGGGTTGCATCTCCGTACTCAAGTTTGGTAGATGTTTTTGGTACAATGACTTTCAGATTCTAGGGAGGGATTTCCGCAGTTTAGTTTATTTATTATAGAGTTGGTTTTTTTCAAGATTGACTGCTAGTTTACTTTTTACACTGGTTTTAAGCTGTTAGGCTAGGCTAAGAGTTGGACTCTAATGGTTCGCTCATCCAGGGGTTGGGTGGGTGCCACTCATGATGGTCGAGGTCATGACTTGGATGGTATCAGAGCCCTAGGTTCGTTGATCTTGTCGTACCAAAACATGTCTAGTAGAGTCTTGTAGAATGATGCAGAGACATTCTTACTTTTCTTCGAGAGCCTATGGGACTTTAGGAAACTATCTCTTCTTTCTTCCATCGTGCTATAACTTGATTCCAATTGGTATCTGGTGATACAAATTGGTATCTGACTCTTTCACTCTTCTATCCGCAGATGGTTAACACAAGGAACAACGGAGCTAGACCGGCGGTCCCAGTAGCGGACCTGGCTGTCCGTGGTAGAGGAAGGGGAAGGGGCTGAGGACGAGGAAGATCCACACCTGCCAGAGGTGGGGATCAAGCTGCTGCAGGAGTGCGAGAGGCAACCCCTCCCCCACCTCAGGAACATGTTGTCGAAGATGTGGAAGTTGTTGCAGAGGATGATGGGGTGCAGGCTGAGGCTGAGGCAGAGGAAACACCAACTAAAGGTGCAGGCCTTTCCTCTATGACACCAGAAGCATTTCAGCAGGCTTGGAACTTCTTGAGTGGTTTGGTTGGTGCTGGAGCCATACCCGCGGGCATTGCAAATCAGGATCTGGGCACTCATCCAGCATATCCTACGGCTCCTAGGATGGATGCAGCATCAGGCACAGGTGAATTCTTGATGCCAATGCTAGGCCCAGTGATGACGGGGAATGAACATGAAATGCTGACCAAGTTTCTCAAACTGAAACCTCCTACGTTTCAGGGTACTGACAGGGAAGATGCTATGAGTTCATACTGGATTATTATGGGAGACTGAACAAGCTGGGCATTGTGCAATAGTATGGGGTAGAGTTCGTCATGTTTTAGTTGCAGGGTGATGCCAAGCAGTGATGGAGATCTCATGTGGAGTGTGGGTCGTCCATTTTACCTCTACTGACTTGGGAGCAGTTCCATTTTCTTTACTTAGAGAAGTACGTACCCCGTACTTTGAGGGACCAAAAAAAAGGATGAATTGTTGAATTTGGAGCAGGGTAGCATGTCAGTCTCTGCTTATGAGGCAAAGTTTCATGCCTTGTCTCATTTTGCTATACAGTTGCTGGGTTTTGAGGAGGAGCGGGTTCGGTTGTTTATCAAGGGTTTGAAGACTGAGCTTCAGGTACTGTCTGTGCACATGACTTCTTCAGGGAAAGGCTTTAATGATGTGGTGGATTATATGAAGAAACTTGAGGGAGTCAGGAAGGCGAGGCAGGCTAAGGTGTTAGCCAAGATACCCCGGAATAAGGGAAATTATGGTGGTTTGTACTCCAGGGGTCAGAATCAGCAGGTATACTCAGCCCGTCCTATTCAGTCAGCTCTGTCAGCTGCTACAGGTGGTCTTCCGGGAGCTAATCATCTGTTTTCAGCTCCTATAGGCCAGGGAGCTTCTTATTCATCTGCTGGCAGGCCTGCACTTGATCGTGGTTGCTTCCATTATAGTGATCTGGGCCACTTTAAGAAGGAGTGCCCCCACAGGCTGACCGGTAATCAGGTTCAGCAGCAGCCCAAGGTTGTGGTCCCGACAGGTAGAAGTGGTCATGCTAGAGGTCGTCCACAGGGTGGGCGAGGTAACTTTTAGGAAGGCTGGGGAGATAGAGGAAATGGTGGCGTGGGCATGGGTGCGGCGCAGCCGTCCAGGAAGGTTGCTCGGATACCATTATCGTCTGTGATAAAATGGCTTCGGTGTTATTTGACCCAGGTTCTACATATTATTATGTGTCTGTGAATTTTATGTTAGGTATGGACTTGGTATGTGATATTCTTGATTCCCCTATCCATATTTCTACCCCGGATGGAGAGTCAGTTGTGGTGACTCATGTTTATCTTAACTGTTCTGTTGTTTTTGTGGGGTTTCATACTTGGGTAGACTTGGTAATCCTGGATATGGTTGACTTTGAGGTGATTTTTGGCATGACCTGGTTATCCCATTATCATGCCGTGTTAAATTGTAACACCAGGACTGTGGCTCTAGAGATTCTGGGTAAGGAGAGGCTAGAGTGGGAAGGTGTGTACAAGTCTAAGCCAATCAGGATTATATCATTCGTTTAGGCTAGGAAGCTAGTGGGGAGAGGGTGTTTAGCCTTTTTAGCTCATTTTCGGATTAATAGTGTGGAGTCCCCATCTATTGAGTCAGTTCCAGTTGTTTCAGAGTTTCGGGAGGTGTTTCCAGCGGATTTTCCTAGTATGCCTCCGGAACGAGATATTGACTTTTGTATTGACTTTGAGGTGGGCACTCATCCCATTTCCATTCCTCCGTATCGTATGGCTTCAGCAGAGTTAAGGGAACTTAAGACTCAGCTTCAGGAACTCCTAGATAAGTGATTTATCTATCCCAGTGCTTCACCTTGGGGTGCTCCAGTATTGTTTGTAAAGAAGAAGGATGGTAGTATGCGGATGTGCATAGATTATAGGTAGTTGAACAAGGTTACCATCCGGAATAAGTACCCTCTACCCCGTATTGATGATCTGTTTGACCAGTTACAGGGTGCATCGATGTTTTTAAAAATTGACTTGAGGTCAGGGTATCACCAGTTAAAAATTAGGCCTGAGGACATTCCTAAGACTGCTTTTCGGACTCGCTATAGGCATTATGAGTTCTTAGTAATGTCGTTTGGTTTGACCAATGCACCGGCAACATTCATGATTTTAATGAATGGGGTGTTTAAATCTTACTTGGATTCATTTGTCATCATTTTCATTGATGATATTTTGATCTACTCCAAGAGTAGGGAGGAGAATTGTGAACATCTCTGTATAGTGTTGGACATTTTGAGACGTCAAAAACTTTATGCGAAGTTCACCAAGTGTGAGTTCTGGTTGACTTCGATAGCATTCTTGGGGCATGTAGTGTCAGAAAATGGGGTGATGGTAGATCCCTAGAAGATAGAGTCAGTCAAGAGTTGGGCCCGGCCTAGCTCTGTGACTGAGGTGAGGAGTTTTGTTGGGCTTGCAGGTTATTATCGGAGGTTTGTTAAGGATTTTTCCTCCATTTATACTCACTTGACAAGGCTGACACAAAAAGATGTACCGTTTGTGTGGATTTAGAGTTGGCAGCGGTGGTCTTTGCAGTCAAGATTTGGAGACACTATCTCTATGGTGTCAAGTGTGAAGTGTTCACTGATCATCGCAGTCTGCAGCATGTCTTCGCTCAGAAGGATTTGAACCTGAGGTGGAGGAGGTGGATAGAATTGTTGAAGGATTACGATGTGACTATTCAGTACCATACAGGTAAGGCTAATGTGGTGGTAGACGCATTGAGACATAAAACAGCTAGCATGGGCAGTTTGGCTTGTTTGGGGGTGTCCAAATGACCACTGGCAAGAGAAATTCAGGCATTGGAATCCAAGTTCATGCACTTGGGTATTTAGAGCAAGGTGGGATCTTGGCCAGTGTTCAGGTCAAATCCACATTCATAGAGGATATAAAGGCCAAACAGTTTCAGGATTCACAGTTGAGCAGGCTTCGGGGCAAGGCAATATCCGGAGAGTCCGAGGATGCCACGTTAGACTCTGGCGGTGTGTTAAACTTTAGAGGAAGGATATGTGTTCCTCGAGTCGATGACATAATTCAAAAAGTGTTGGCAGAGGCTCATGGTTCGCGGTATTCAATTCATCCGGGTGTAACCAAGATATACAGGAATTTGAGGTAACTTTATTGGTGGCTTGGTATGAAAAGGGACATAGTTGATTTGTGTCCAAGTGTCAGAATTGCCAGCAGGTAAAGTATGAGCATCAGAGACCTGCAGGACTACTTCAGAGGATGCCCATTTCAGAGTAGAAGTGGGAGAGAATAGCCACGAATTTCGTGGTGGGTCTCCCCAAGACCTTGGGGAAGTGTGATTCTATTTGGGTCATTGTTGACAGATGGACCAAGTCAGCTCACTTTATTCCGGTCAGGGTGGATTACAATTTGTAGCAATTGGCTAAGGTATACATGAAGGAGATTGTGAGATTGTATGGAGTGCCACTGTCCATCATTTTAGACAGGGGTACGCAGTTTACTTCCAAGTTTTGGGGTAAGTTGCACGAAGAGTTGGGCACTCAACTCAGCTTTAGTACAGCCTTCCATCCTCAGACTGATGGTCAGTCAGAGAGGACGATTCAGGTATTGGAGGACATACTGAGAGCATGTGTGATTGACTTAGGGGGTCATTGGGACCAGTTTTTACCGTTGTATGAGTTCTCATACAATAATAGATACCACTCCAGTATTGACATGGCACCGTTCGAGGCTCTGTATGGGAGGAGTTGTAGGTCACTGATTGGGTGGTTTGAGGAAGGCGATGTGAAAACTTTGGGCATATACTTGGTAAGGGAAGCGCAAGAAAAGGTAAGAGGTATTCAGGACAAGTTACTAGCTTCCCAAAACAGGCAGAAGGAATATGCGGATCGCAAGGTCTGGGACTAGGAATTTCAGGTTGGTGAACAAGTGTTGCTGAAAGTATCACCAATGAAGGGAGTTATGCATTTTGGTAAGAGGGGCAAGCTCAGCCCCCGGTTCATTGGTCCTTTTGAGGTTCTCAAAATTGTGAGGCCAGTGGCTTACAAGTTAGCACTGCCTCCTAGTTTGTTGGGTGTGCATCTGGTATTCCATGTATCCATGCTTAAGCGATACCATGGTGATGGGGACTACATCATCAAGTGGGATGAGGTGTTACTTGATAAGGATCTTCGCTATGAATAGGATCCGATTCTGATTCTTGATCGGGATGTTCGGAAATTGAGGACAAAGGTGATCAGTATGGTAAAGGTTCAATGAAAACATCGTCCGGTTGAGGAAGCCACTTGGGAAACCGAGAGGGACATGCGGGACAAGTACCCTCACTTGTTTGAGGATACAGTACTACTCTTTCCTTCTTATCTTTCCATATTTTTGGGTTGATCATTCAAGGATGAACGATGGGTAAATTGGTATCTGTTGTAACGACCGGGTCCGTCGTTACGAGTAAAATTTTGTGCCAAGTTTTAGAGTTAGAAAACTCCGGGTTTGGGAGTTTGAAATTCTAGGCTAGCCTCGGCCAGTTTTGGATCGAGGTATAGTCTAGGAAAATTTGGGTGAGGATTGGGTTAGATGTCTTGATTTGAGCTAGTTCCACGTAGCCAAGACATAAAGGAGTCTGGGGACTTTTTAGAATCGAATTCGGGTAAGTAAAACTCCCAGAATTGAGGTTGACGTGAAGAGGTTATTTCAGAATGTCGGGAAAATAAGTGTGTTGTAAAATGGACTAGTTTTGGAGATTTTATGACTTTTTGTCCTGTGTCAACTGCTATAGCGGTTGACACTCCGCCATATAGACCTCCGCTATAGCGGAGCATGATGGGATTTAATACAGAAACTTCCCCAAGAACATTCAGTTTTCACAAGTTCGTTTGGAAGAAGGGCTAGGGCGTTTTGAGTTGTTTTTCCTCCATTCTTTATCATTTTTCTTCCCTAAGGTTAGGTTTCTACTCCCCGAACTCCGTAATATTTTTCCTATGTGGTAGAATTGCTAGGAGTGGACTTGGGGAAAGGTTTGGAATGACTTAGAGAGGATAGAATCCGGGGAAAAAGGGGGATTCTATGTGTAGAAGTTCTTGGGTGTTGCTAAATTTACTGTTTTATGATCATGTGACTTTAATTTCCTAATATTATCCGTAAAAATGGTAGAACTAGGTGAATTAATGGTGAAAATCTCGGAAAAAGGGTGGAATGATCATGGGTGGCCTGGGTTTTAGGATTATACGTAATCCGGGTGAAATTTAGGCCATAAAGATTAATAATTAGTTATTGTGTGTTGTTTTAGACCAAGAACCGGAAAGAACTTCGTGAAACGGGAAAGCTCCAGTTGTGTAGATCTTTAAATCATTTCGAGGTAGGTGATGGTTTGATTCTTGTATGTTGTGTGTATTTAAGTACTCTTATCTAAGTATTTGTATGAAATGCATTGCTTAGGGAATAATTAGAAGTGTCTAATAGTCCTGTTAGCACTCTGGGAAATTGAACGTTGTATTGTGCTTATTGGTTTTACAAGTTGATTGTTCATTTTTGTGACTGTGGATTGTTTGACTTCGGTTGGCTCGGGTACCACGCCTGGTATAGGATAATACTAACGGTTGGCTCGGGTACCATGCCTGGTACAAAATTTACTAACGATTAGCTCGGGTACCACGCCTGGTACGGGATAATACTAACGGTTGGCTCGAGTACCATGCCTGGTACGGGTTTACTTTATTGTGTTGTTGCATCTTTATTTAATGGTTCCTTGAGTGGACCGGGTTGTGAACTTGAATTGCAGTTGCGTATTTTGGTCCTTGAGAGGCCGGATTGTCACATTACTTTACGTGTTGGTCTTGGTGTAGACCAGGTTATTTGTCTGACACTTAGGTGTTGTGTAGAGGGGATCCAGGGTGGGTCCGGGATATGTAGCAGAATATGACTGTTTGTCTTGTGGATTATGGATCATAAATGTGAAGTGATTTACATGTGGGACAAGTTAGGTAGAGACTTGTAGTCTAGGAATACCTGTTGACTTGCCTATGTGTTTTCTGTACTCTTACTTTATTTCTGTACTTTTTCATACACTGTTTTACTTGGAACTGGCTGATGATCCTACTAGTACACGGTGGTTGTGTCATGATACTACACTTGCTTAACTTTTTGTGAGTACAGGAAATCTTCCGATGGTTGACACACGACCTCACTTGTAGGCCAGACACTTCAAGATATCAAGGGTGAGCTGTTCGATCGAGCTACCTTGATTCTTTCTTATTGGTTGTATCCCACTTGTTTCGGGCTTAGACTATTTCTTTATTTTGGGGTTGCATCCCCGTACTCTAGTTTGGTAGATATTTTCGGTATGATGACTTTCAGATTCTAGGGAGGGATTTCCGCAGTTTATTTTATTTATTATAGAGTTGGTTTTATTCAAGATTGACATGCTAGTTTTCTTTCTACACTAGTTTTAAGCAGTTAGGCTAGGCTAAGAGTTGGACTCTAATGGTTCGCTCATCCGGGGTTGGGTGGGTGCCACTCACGATGGTCGGGTCATGACAGCCCGATAGTTGGGTCGTGACATATATGAACATTCACAACATCATAGTTTCATCATGAATTTATGCATTCCTAAGTTGTGCACAAATTCCCATTAAATTCTTTAGATGCTGAATAGGATCGTTATCTTTAGTATTCTAAAATAGTCATTTTCCCATAAAGGATCTCTCATATGGATTTAGGAAGGTGTGGAGGATGCGGATTAAGGTAGAAGGTTAGTAGGTAGGAGTGCGTCTATGCTAGTAGGTAGGAGTGTTTTGCCTTGTTGTCCCGACTAGTAATCGTAGTGCTACGCTTGTAGTTTCTTGTTCTTGGATTTCTCGTAGTATTATTTTTTGGTAGTGATCCATTTCTATCTGTTGCTTGTTACTAGATATTACTACCTATTATCTCTTGTATTTTTATCTTGTATTTTTATTACTTCCTTTTCTGGACTATTTTTAGACTATTTTTGTCTTGAGCCGGGGGTCTATCAAAAACAGCCTCTCTACCGCATCTCTGAGATAGAGGTACGGACTGCGTACACTCTCCCTCCCCAGACTCCACGTTGTGAAAATGCACTGGATATGTTGCTGTTGTTGTTGCTCTCTCATATGGATTTGTTGCTGATATAAGTGATAACTTAGAATCAACATCTACTATTGTGATAGTGATCCTTCTCCATAGATGGTTGAAAGATTTAATGATCTATTAGCATTGAACACCTCCACTTTGTTATGTGATCGCATAGTTGTCATGCCCTATTTTTACCAAGGTTAGATAAAGTACAACTTATGGACTCTAAAAGAATTTTAATTATATACAGAGTCTCCACCTAATTTTTAAGGAAAATAAGGAAACCTATTTTGATTATTGATATGTATGACTCGCGTTTTAATCTGCGAAAATCAATTTAGATTCTAGGTAAGGATTCAAGTTATTCCAAAGGAAAGGGGTTACGCATCCTTCAGAATCCACAAAATATCGTACCCGGCTAGACTTAATTTTTTAAAAGAGGGAGGAGGTTTATTTTTTTTGAAAAGTATAACTATATATGATAAAAAATAAAATAAAATAAAGTGTATATATATATGTATACCAAGAATAATTTAAAATGCGTGTGTAAGAGTGTGTAAAATATATGTTTAACGTATATGATAGAGCGTAAAAATGATAATTTAGTATGTATAAGAAATATAAAAATTTATACTTAAGTAAGTATATAAAGGACCGTAAAAGAATTTATATTGTTAATATGAAAACTATGTAAATATAAAAGAATAGATTCTACTACAAAATATATATGTGTAAAAATTTTATATCTAAGTATAAATAATATAATAAAAACTATATTGAATAAATAATGTAAAAATGTGTAAAAATATGTAAAGAAAATGTATCAAAAGATCGCATAACGATTATATCATTTGACTTGTATTTTTTCACTATGTAAAAAAATGTTTCACTTTTGTAAGAAAAAATGAATTTAAGAATGCGAAAAAAATATTAATTTTAAAAGAGTATTTAACAAAAGAATATGTAAAGAATCATTTGTAAAGTTTAAGTAAAAATAATTAGAAGGAATATTTATTTTAAAGGAAAAGACGTCTTAATGTTTGCTTTATGTAAGTAAATATTTACGGCCTAAATTTTTCCTAAGTGCATACTATAAATAAAGAAATGAGAGGACAACCCCCCCCCCCCTCCCCGAAGCCCCGAAAGTAATGTTTTCACTATACTTTATCTTTTGTACAATTGCAAGAATATAAATAAAAACAATGAATTTTTGGGAGATCTTCAAACTTCTTTTAGTTGTCGTCTTCGGGAAGCTTCTTCATGTACCTGTATATAAATACTTAGTGAAAATATCAGTAACAAATAAATTAACGAAAGAAGTATGCGTATGTATATATAGAAAAATAAAATTTTATTATAGTGCGGGCTAAGATATATAATTGTACTAAGTTTTTGATGCGCCATGACTGTGAAAAATCGATCGGCCTTCTGAGATCACCTCACCAAGATGCGAATCATAAAACTTTTTATTTCATTCTTGTAATATTAAAATTTTGTCCTCGCCCAAAATTTATTTTTTTCCACTATGTATGTATATATGTATCCGTTTTTTATTGTGGAGGCCTAAAAAATGGATGGGAGTTTTTTCATTGGCCAATGTTAGTGTAGTATCTATTTGAAATCAGTTAATAAAAATTAAAGGCGGAAAAATAGTCCAGAGAGCCCAAACAGCCAGCAAACAGTAGCAAATAACAATCTCGCCGAAAAATCATTCAAGATCATCGGAGCAATAGTTTTCGCCGGAAAATATTCAACCCAGACGAAAATTAGTAGCTAACAAAATTATCCATAAATAAATACAAATAAGTTCAACAAGAAACAAGAACAGTGAGAGATATAGATCGTGAGTTTGATGGAGTTTTTTGGCACCTCCATGTTCTCCAGTCAGATCTGAAATTATAAAAAATAAAAAAACAAAGGGAGATGGAGATGACAGCAACGACGGTACGCTTAAGACGCACGGCATCATTTCCACAGATTTCGCCAGAGCGACGCCGAAAAGAAAAATCTGACCAGATCTTGTCCCCTTTTGGCGTGACGGAGCCGAGGGACAACAATGAGAAAGAGGGGAGAGAAAGGGGAAGAGGAGAGGGGCTGGCAGTGTGTTGTTGTTGTTAGTGGCTGGAGCTCCGGCATTCTGCCGATCAGAGCAGAAGCAGATGAGAGTGAGAGAGTGAGAAGAGGAAGAAGATAAAATTTGAAAAATTGTAGTGTGTGTAGTGTGTCTTTTTTTTTTTGTTGAAAAAAAATATTAACCCCTCCCATTCTTATATAATACAAAACTAATCCCCTTTTATCCAAGAGTTAATAGATTTTACCCCTTTATCCCCTAGTTATTACTTAATGGGTGTTCCATTTTATTAACTAACTAGTTTTGGACACGTGCGTTGCACGTGATTCCCATGCAAGAAGTACATGTGATATGAGTTATAAAATCGTATTATAATTGAGTATGACAAATTATTCAATGGGAAAATACAAATTGAAATTGATGAATAATCAACCTATTCAAATGACTTCTTTGTTGGATTGAGAAACGATTAGATATTCTTTGAACTTGCAAAATTTGAGCGACAAAATTAACATTATATTGGTATTAAAAATGTATAATGAGTTGCACTTTATGTTATTAGATTCAAACATGTAATACTTTGTATGTTACCTAATACTTTCTTATAGACGACGTTTTAGTATATGTTCCTTTTTTATTTTTTGATTGTTCTATCACGATCAGAACTCTTGTTGTGGACGTTGAGATCCCTTCTGAAAGTGGAGCGTACATGGCGAAAAACATGTTGTGGGCTGAGTATATAAGCCAACATCAAGAATGTACTGACCTTGTATTTTATTTATTGTAATTCCAAATTAAAGACGAATAAATTACTTCCAAATGAATTTGATAGAATATCCTTCATTTCATGTGGTGATAATTGTATTCTTAAAATAAACACATTCTTGGTTACACAATGTCTGATCATTATTTTTGAATGTAAGAAACTATTGTTAAAGTCTTTACATATCATTCATGTATCATTACATAGGTCATTTGAAGGATCCAAATTTCCATGAATAACATGTCAAGGGCATTCTCATTCGTAGCAAATGATCAATGTCATATCCATACAAAATAATAAACCTTACAATCAAATAAGAGATCACTTGATGAATTCCAAAATTTAGTGTTTTTTTTTAAAGTTACTTTTGTATTATGTATCTTTCGGACAATAAAAATGGGAAAATGTAGTGTTATGCACAACCGTAATTGATCATTAATGTGGGAAGTATAGGTACATTCGAATTTATCTCTATAAGAGTATACTAATGTGGTGTTAATTAGTTTGTGAAACTTCCCTAAAACTATTCTTACCAGCTATTGTATGAAGCATTTTCAGTAATTATTAACTATTTTTTGGCTTTGTTTGATCGCTGAAATTGCTATAAAACTACTTCTGAATAGTAAAAAGAATTGAAAAAATAAATTAAGAAAAATAAAGAAGGAATTAATAATAAAAGAAGGTATGAAAAAATTCAATCATCGGTACTAATTGGTAATAAGGTTTCTTCTTAATCATGCTTTTAGGGTCAGTATCATGTACCAGATATTAAAAATGAATCTGTAAAAATGACTAATCACATAGATTTGAACGAAGAAGGGAAAACTTTACATACCTGATAGATATGTTCTACTGTTATCATCCAATTGTGTGATTAGGCATATTTTCAATGTCCATTTATATAAGATGTTTAATATGTAGAATTTAACATAAATTCATTATTAATGTTAATTGATAACGGATGAAAATCAAAAAGTTTTGCAATTAATAGGATTGATTAAATCACATTCTCTCTATTAATGTTTAAATTATATATAATGCATACGATAATTTGTAAAGTTGTGCACCTTAGGAGTTGAAGAGGCCTTTAATATGGTAGAAGGTTTTCTTTACATGAATCTTTATATCAATTATTAAATAGATTATTTAGCATTTAACGTCATATCATTAAATGCTTAGAATGTGATCAAAATTTAACACGATACAATGTACCAACTTTCTGATAAGGCTAAGTATTAAAGAAAAAATACATGAGGAAGATGTCACCACCAATTCTCATATTTAATGATCTAATAATATTTATTGCTATGTAAATTTATTTTTTAGTACATAAAATATTATAAGAATAGTTTAGATTGAAGGGCAAAATGGTCCTTCAATATTTAAAGGGTAAATTGGTCTTTCAACTTTTAACTTTGTGGCTTCCTACTTTTAGAATAGTATAGATGTGTAAAGCTTATTAACCAATGTATGGATGCCGCACATAGTCACATCAGATGTCACCTTTTTAAAAGGTGACAAGACTTCGACTTGACTAAATTTTTATTTTGTATTTGTAATTACTTGACTTCTTACGTTTGTGGACTGTATTAAAATATAAATAATGTATAAAAATGTGAGTGTTGCTATGTAATTACAAAAAAATATAAGAATAAAATGTAATTAGCTAAAGAAAATATATTGTCTTGAAAAATTTAATGTGTTGTAAATTGTTTAAAATTGTAGTATTTATATTATGTACGTGTGCATATGACTGTAAAAAAAATATTGTGATTACTAAAATTATATAATGATAATAAATTAATAAAAATCTTAATATTTACAAAACTAAGAATAATTATCAATGAGTTATAAAAATATAAAAATATATCAATAAATTGATAAACTTTCAAAACAAGGATGATTATCAATAAATTGTTATATTTCAAAAAAGTATGTAAAAATTATATTTTGTGCTCCTTTAACAATTAAGAGGCCTGAAGATGTTAATTTTAAGCACGGATGTAATGACCCTTCCGGTCATTTCCACGTTTAAGTTTTGAAGTCAAACAAATCGACAAAAGATATCGTAGTTCGTTAACAAATTTCCTGAACTTTGGGTCAAATGTCTCGGGGCTTTTCTCCCAATATATAAAGAGTTAGAAGTCCCCCGAAATACCAAATCGAAGGTCTACGAGTCTAGTTTCCAACGCACAAAACCTCGCATCCAACTGATATCGGAGTAAAGAGTTATGACTGTTTTACCGCGGACTGTCTGGCAGAAAATGGGTTGCGAACCGGGTCTCGAACCGGGTCGGGTTAAACTCGATTTAAGCCTCGACTTCACGTTTTAAGACGCCATTTCAGTTCTGAAACAGTTATAAAAAATAAGGGAGGATCCCGAGAGAATTCTCGAGTATCGAAATCGTGCGTATTTGAAAATATTTTATTTAAAAGTCGAAGGTGGTAGGAAGTTATATTATATTATTATTACCTTTGCAAATATTTTATCGGAGATAATAAATTTAGTTATGTTGAAAATTATTATTATAATATAGTAGGTTTTGTTTGAAATAATTTTCTATAAATTATGGTCTATTTAAAATATTATATTTATTTTACCACGAATTTATTCAATACCCGAATACATACATAACGGGCTGGAAAATATTAAATATTGCCACCTCCACAACACGTGGAGGTGAGGCAAAGCAGCAAGCATGTAGTAGCTGCTAGGTGGCTAATTGGCAGCAAATATTAAAGTGAGTCACCCATTGACTTTGCTGAAAGTTGTATACATATATGTATATTACTGTTTCATACAACGATGCACATTATCAAATATTCTTTCACGTGTTAGGTTTTGTGGTGAGAAAAATATATTTGATAAAGTAAGTCAATTATCTACGTCAAGTTATTCAAGCCCAAATCCGATTCCGATTCCGATTTAGTTTTGGATTTTCTTGGAGTGGTTCGAGCTTGGACATCGTTGTTCTAGCAGCTTGTTGTCGGACGACAGGTAGGTTACGGTTAATTTTCCCTAGACTCCGTATATATAAAATAAAATTGTATTAATGGGCAACCTTGGGTTGGTTTATTAGGTTGGTACCACAGACCTCGACCGCTTTATTCATGTCCGCCTACTTTTGTTCCTCCGTTGCCTGTAGTATTTGCCGGTATATTTTATTTACCCTTGTGGTCCTGTGAGGCCTTGTTGACTCTGGAACATAGAAGGTGGGATTTTGGGAATGTCCGCGAGTCCCGGGCATAGAATTATCCTTCTAGGCTGGTTATGCTTGCTGAGTAGCTGTGGGCCTGTGCAGGGTCGATAGGTTGATTGTGAGCTGCGGGGCAGCTATTGTGTGTGATCATACCATTTCCATGCATATAAAGAGGTTTTATCCATGTTTTACTGTGGTTTTGGCTTCGGGCCTACTGGCACTGTTTTCTAAACCTTGCATGGCCCGGGGGGGCCATTTTTGATGGAAATGATTTGGAAATGGTTGATTTCACTTGTGGAGATTTTTGGGCAAGAAAGTAAAATTATGTTTAAAATCATCAGTTTTATGATTATCGCTAGACTCGGCAGGGCCGGGGTGCTAGTTGAGTTTTCTTGTTACTTGAGATGATTTTTAGCCTCGGTCGGACCGAGCACCTGAGATGACTTTTTACTGTTTAGACCCGGCTACGCCCGGGCACCCTTGGAGGGGTTTTTGAGATATTTTCCTACTATTTTAGTCCTGGACAGGGTCTGGGCATGCATATTCGAGACTGGGTCTCTATCTTGATATCGAGACTGGGTCTCTATCTTGATACCGGACTTGCTTCCGGACGACATGTTCTGATACTGAGTTTTAGTATGGGGTCTGGGACCTCCATGGACCTTGCCATCCGGGCCAGGGGCTACGAGCTGCGTGTGCCGGAGGAGGGGTATACGGTGGAGTAGAGGTATACGGGCAGAGTCTTCCATGGAACCTACCTGCTGGCGCCGGTATCGGCCCGGGGAGGTACATACAGAGATACGTATTGGCACTTGAGATCTTCATGCATCATATCATTCATGGTTCGAGGTTCCACCCTTGTTTGCTGTTTGCTGATTGTACGCTCCGGTAGTATGGGATGCCGGATGGTTTGTTTTCACTTGTTTGTGTTCCTCGGTTGTATGGGAGGCCGAGGGACTGTAGGTAGACTTTTGCTTTTTACTTACAGAATTGTTCTCTATTATGGATAAGCATGAGATTGGTATGGTTAGTTGAGTTGATTCATGTCTCTGAGCATGCCTATTATTACTCTTTCTCTCTTCTTCTTACACTTGAGGTTACCGGTATACAGTCTATTTCGTAAACTTATTTTGTATACACTGTTGTTGCAAGGACCCCAGGTGCGTTATTTCTTACTTTCACCTGTGCCTATGGTGTGTATATTCTGCTTACTGCCTTCATATGTGGATTCTGTGATTTCCCGTCTGGGCTAGTTCCTGAGTATCTTTCTTGATTCTGTGAGACTTGCTTCTATTCTGTCTATACTACGACTTTATCTTATATGTGGCCAGATCGGCCTATGGATACCTACTGGGTCCTCAGTGCTTGCATGTTGGTGCTCACCCCTACCCCCTGTAGCTTTGGGTTGCAGATCCTAGCGTGGGCCATCGCCGTTAGACCGTTGTGATTCGTGCTTGGAGATCTGTTGGAGACTACTTCAGGCTGAGGGTGAGCTCTTGGCGATCGGAGCTTAGCTTTAGTTTATCGTTTGCTTCATGTACTCTATTACCATTCAGAGACATCTGTATATATAGTTTATGGTTTATTTGTACTCCATGTATGTAGTTTGGCTCTGTACTATGATACCAGGTCTTGGGGTTTGATTTAATTTCCGCATATGTTCATGTATATACTCATGTTATCTATTTTATTCGTCTTGTTCCCTTTTTTTGCTAGATAGTAGCCCATTACTAACTGT